>BQNB010162971.1:0-14495 GCA_026074375.1 Tanacetum coccineum | reverse complement strand
TATAAATATATAGTTACATGCGATGTGCTGGTGTGTAGGGTCAATTATTTGATTATCAAGTTTTACATTTATATTTAGCCAACTTATCCTAAAACAACACTTTAATGGGCAATGTACCCGATCAGGTGGAGTTTCGTGGTAAGTAGGGTGTCGAACACTAAGAGCAGGGTCGTTAACCTTATATTCTATTAGTATTATAATTGATCTAATTAGTTAATTCTAATTACTCGTTAACCTATGCTAAACCTATTTCTAATGATAATGGGGGGTTTTCAGCTTGAGAGACTGGCACAGGTTTTATGGTGACAATAATCAATTCAAAACACAATAAACATGCAAGAAAATAATCAGAAGATAAAATAGCGGTACAAACCAAATGATAAAAAACCGTATTAGCCATATTAAATGTAAATCCCAAAAATTTGGTTAACATTTTTATTTCACCATTTTGAATATAACATAAGTTTCAATAATAAGTCTTTAACATTAAAACTTTAGGTTATATATATATATATATATATATATATGCCCCCTCTTTATTTAGCATGATATCTTTTTTTTATTCATAAAACCCATTTTAAGTATTAAGTGTAAAAGGGTTAAGGCAAATCTTTTGAAATCTTCTAAAAGAATAGGAAATTTTTGTCCCTCTCTCCTCTTTATATATATGGCCGGCTCTATCCCCTCTCCCTCACCATTCTCTCTTAAAAATTTTACTCCAAAACTTGTGTTCATCCATAGAATTTGCTATAAGAAGAAGATGGTGTAGTAATTGGTGATTCGGGTAGAGTTATTCAAGCCTTGGTGTGTTGGTGTGATTGTTGATTTTTGATTCTTTGGTATTCTTGTTCTTGTGATCCTCTCCATTTTTGATTTCATAGCTATTCCATGTTCTTTTGAATTCATTCCTTATGTCATCATGATTCATACATAAGTTTTTACATAAAATCATAGATCTGTAAAAGGAAAACATGTGTAATAATCTTGTAAAATTCTTTATGATTGAACCTGAAATAATCTTGTTAAAATCATGTTATGAAACCCTAGATAATCATTAATGGTGTTTTAATGAAAACCTACAACATTAGAAACCTTAGGATATGTTTTTATGAAGAGGATTGGTTAGAATTAGGGTTTATATGTCTTTATGTTTGTGTCCAGAATTTTGGGTCATATTGATCGAGGTATAACTTGGTGATAAAAATGAGTTTTGACATGATTCTTAAGCCTAAAGTTAAATTCAAAGAGTCTAGTTTCTGGAAACTCCAGGCTCATGTCAATTGGAGGTCGGGAAGGTCGATTTTTAGATTTTATAAGATTGTGTGTCGAATCTGGAAATTCTATCCGAAAAGTTCAGTAGTAGTATTTGATTTTTAATTCTCAAACCGTAAGGAGTTAGCCTTTAAAACTCAAACTGGTAAATCTTCATGATATTAGCTACATCCATGATTTGTTTTAGAATTTTATGAGTTGTCTAAGTAGGGTTTTTACGCGTGAACTTTTTAAAAGTACCAACAGGTCATTTTCCGGATCAGTTTTAGTAACGATGGTTAAAGGAGTATTTATACATGGAAATAAAATCAACCAAAATTCATGGACATACTAGACACATGTGAGAACCTCTGTGAGTTTTGGTAGAATTTTAGGAGGTCGTTTAATGGGTCTATAAAATTCGAAACCAACTCTAGAAAAGTTCACAGATTCTAAAAATTAAAAAAACCCTAATTAGGTTTCATTAAGTGCTATAGGTAGTAAGATTTAGAAATGAACATATAAAATAAGATATATAATGATATGTAATCATGAATTCATGTTTATCCGGTGTCGAGGGTGTGATCTTTTGCCTTTGTATTCTTCCTCTCCGTTGCGCGGTTGTTAAGGTACATATATTCCGTCCTTTTAGTAAGGACACCTCATGTCTTGATTCTCATTTGTTTTAGCTACTTTGGTTCATTTAATATTCCGTCTGATTTGCTATCCGTACTCATGACTCATTTATATTCGTTGATATTCTGTTTGATTTGATATTCGCATTCATGATTCCTTTGATCTTTGTTTGAATATGATAATTAGATCCGTTATCTTGATTAAATTTTTGGTAACTTGCTCAGTTTGCTTAAATCTTTGCTCGAGCTATTTGAACTAGTCATGGAGGTACCATGACCATGTCATTAATGCACCAATGGCATGACGCTATATGTAGCGATGTGATTAGTCCACGGCGTTTCCTTTTGAATGATGGCCTTTGATTATTATTAGCTTACATATGTATGTATATTCGTCATTGTACTTGTGTATATGGATATGACTTTGTTTTGCAGGGAGTGTATGGATGCATCCTAGGTACTTTGTTCCATCCAGTTCAGGTGAATAGTTGTGTATGCTATACACCCCATATCACATTTGGTACATCAAGAGTTGCAAATCCTGTGTACAACTTATTATGTGGCTATAAGATTATATCTATTTAGGGTCTATTCATGTATCGTGTTTAGACATTTATCTGAGCTCGTGGGCATTCCTTTAATTTTTCCCGATTCTTATTCATTTGATTCATATTTCGTATGATATATGTTTAGCAGGTTCTCGTGATTCGTTTCATTCATTCTTTTGTCTTATTACCTTTTTGTTATTATATCTGTTCACTGAGCGTTAGCTCAGCCGCATTTTTATTTTCCTACGGCAGGTAATAAGCGGGAAGCTGAAATTTGAGTGTTGAGAGTAGGAAGCTTTTAGAGGACCGACCCTTGATAGATTTCCTTTGTTTGGATTTATGTTTAAGACTTCTTTCGTTTGAAGATCTCTTTTCATTTAGACTTTGTTAGAATTTTAATACTTTTGGAAGTCATTTTGTTTTAAGACTTAGTATTTTTATTTAATAAAGTCTTCTGCTTGCGTTTATATGTTCCGATATGACACCATAATGTGACTCTTGGTCTCTTTATCGGAGCGGGATGTTACAATTATGGTATCAGAGCGAGGTTACGCCCTGTAGAACCTAGGTTATGACCTGTGAGGATTGGGTAGACATTAGGTTTCCTTTTGATATGATCATTTCCTTTCGTATTTTGTTCTTAACTCTAAATTGTCTTCGCTATTTTCATATGTTGATTTCTAAGATGGGTGGCACACGTGGATCTACCCCCGAATTTTTGGGTCCTGCTTTTGATGCGGCGGTGCAGCGAGCAGTTGATGCATTGCTACCTGGCCTCACTATTCGGCTCACCAATGAAATCCTTCAGAATGACGCTGAGGGAAGTAGTGACCAACCTCCCACCATCCACACCTAGTTGGAAAGGTTTGGGAAACAGAAGCCTCGATCTTTTAGCACCGCAACCACTCCAGTTGATGCCTAAAACTAGATTGCTCACATTGAGAAGATATTCGAGGTTTTGGGATGTGCTGATGAATTTAAGGCTAGGTTGGCAAGTTACAAGTTAGAAGGAGATGCTCTCAATTGGTGGAAGGCTTTTAAACAAGCCAAAGGATGTGAGACGTATGTAGCTACCTTGTCATGGAAGGATTTCCGTGACATCTTCTTTTTGCAGTACTTTCCTAGGTCTGAGCAACAAAAGTATGAGAGGGAGTACCACACGATTTGTCAGAGAGATGGAGAGACTAGTGGTGAGTTTATGAAGAGGTTTCTCAGGTTGGCAGGTTTCGTGGGTAAGAAGGCAGGTCCTCCGGAGGAACAGGCCAAGCATTTTAAGTGGGCACTTTGTGATTGGATTCTAGATGGGATAGTGAACACAGAATTTACTGATGTGGCTCAAGTGGCCAATGCTGCTAGGAACATGGAGATTCTCCCTAAGAGGTCAAGTCAGAATAACAAGAGAAATCATGATGGGGACCGTATTCGACCGACAACTCATGATAGCAATCAGAGGGGTTATGATCAGAAGGGTTATGATGGTCGCAGTTATGACAGGCAGGGTACCAACAATAATCAGAAGTCATGGCAGAACCGAGGTCAGTAGTACAACCGTTCTTCTGGGTCTTCAAGTCAGAAAATATACCCGGACTATGCCTCCTCTCCTCCATGTGACACATGTGGGAAACTCCATCCGGGCAAGGCATGTCATAGGGTTACTGGAGCTTGTTTTACTTATGGTTTGACTAGGCATATGGCCATGGATTGCCTTAATAATGGTGGAAACGGTGGTAGAGGAAATGAGAACAAGAAGCAACCTGCTGCTAAGGGGCAAGTATTTTCTTTGACCAAGGATCAGGCAGCTAACTCTTCAGGTACCGTTTCGGGAACTCTCTTCTTAAACGGTCGTGCGGTTTGTCTTTTTTGATACGAGTGCAACATATTCTGTGGTTTCCGTTTCATTTACTAAACACATTAGCATCTCTCTTGCGCTACTTAATTATACGTTATCGATATCTACGCCTATGAAAAGTCTGACCACGAATATCAGAACTGTCCGCTTAGTTTTGATGATAAGATTCGTTTTGCTAATTTGCTTCTCTTATAAATGAGTGACTTCGATATTATTCTTGGTATGGATTGGTTGGCTGAACATCGCGCCCCTATCGTTTGTCATACCAATCGTGTCATCTTTGGTGATCTGAATAACCCTGAATTCATCTACCTATTTCAATTTCGATTTCAATTTTGAGGACGAAATTTTCTTTTAGAGGGGAAGAGTTGTAAAACGTAAAAATTTGGTTTACATTTTTATTTCACCATTTTGAATATAACCTAAGTTTGAATAATAAGTCTTCAACATTAAAACCATAGGTTATAATTATTTGTGTATTAAAAATACATAACATAAGGTATTTGTTATAAATATATATATATATATATATATATATATATATATATATATGCCCCTCCCCTTTATTTAGTATGATATCTTTTTTTATTTACAAAACCTATTTTAAGTATTAAGTGTAAAAGGATTAAGGCAAATCTTTTGAAATCTTCTAAAAGAATAGGAAAGTTTTGTCCCCCTCTCCTCTCTATATATATGGCCGGCTCTATTCCCTCTCCCTCACCATTCTCTCTCAAAATTTTTACTCTAAAACTTGTGTTCATCCATAGAATTTGCTATAAGAAGAAGGTGGTGTAGTAATTGGTGATTCGGGTAGAGTTATTCAAGCCTTAGTGTGTTGGTGTGATTGTTGATTGTTGATTCTTTGGTATTCTTGCTCTTGTTATCCTCTTCATTCTTGATTCCATAGTTATTCCATGTTCTTTTGAATTCATTCCTTGTGTCACCATGATTCATACATAAGTTTTTACATAAAATCAGAGAATTGTAAAAGGAAAACATGTGTAATAATCTTGTAAAATTCTTTATGATTGAACCTGAAATAATCTTGTTAAAATCATGTTATGAAACCCTAGATAATCATTAATGATGTTTTAATGAAAACCTACAAGATTAGAAACCCTAGGATATGTTTTTATGAAGAGGATTGGTTAGAATTAAGGTTTATATGTTTTTATGTTTCTGTCCAGAATTTTGGGTCATATTGATCGAGGTATAACTTGGTGATACAAATAAGTTTAGACCTGATTCTTGAGCCTAAAGTTAAATTCAAAGAGTCTAGTTTCTGGAAAATCCAGGCTCACGTTAATTGGAGGGCGGGAAGGTTGATTTTTAGATTTTATAAGATTAAGTGTCGAATCTGGAATTTCTATCCAAAAAGTTCAGTAGTAGTATTTGATTTTTAATTCTCAAACCGTAAGGAGTTAGCCTTTAAAATTTGATCTGGTAAATCTTCATGATATTATCTACATCCATGATTGTTTTCAAAATTTTCTGATTTGTCTAAGTAGGGTTTTTATGCGTGAACTTTTCGAAAGTACCAGCAGGTCATTTTCCGGATCAGTTTTTGTAACGATGGTTAAAGGAGTATTTATACATGGAAATAAAATCAACCAAAATTCATGGACATACTAGACACATGTGGGAACCTCTGTGATTTTTGGTAGAATTTTTGGAGGTCGTTTGATGGGTCTATAAAATTCGAAACCAACTCTTAAAAAGTTTATAGATTCTGAAAATTAAGAAAACCCTAATTAGGTTTCATTAAGTGCTATAAGTAGTAAGATTTAGCAATGAACATATAAAATAAGATATATAATGATATGTAATCTTGGATTCATGTAGATCCGGTGTCGAGGGTGTGATCTTTTGCCTTTGTGTTCTTCCTCTTTGTTATGCGGATGTTAAGGTACAAATATTCCGTCCTTTTAGTAAGGACACCTCATGTCTTGATTCTCATTTGTTTTAGCTACTTTGGTTCGTTTGATATTTCGTTTGATTTGCTATCCATACTCATGACTCATTTATATTCGTTGATATTCTGCTTGATTTGATATTCCCATTCATGATTCCTTTGATCTTTGTTTGAATATGATAATTAGATCCGTTATCTTGAATGAGTTTTTAGTAACTTGTTCAGTTTGCTTAAATCTTTTGATGGCCTTTGATTATTATTAGCTTACATATGTATTTTGGTATGTGCTTAAATACACATACCTTTTGCCTATTAAAACGTGCCTAAAATGACCAAAATATACCAAAAATACATTGTATTCGTGTGTTTTGTGATTTATATTGTGCAGGTAACGGATATCTAAGAAAAGGACAAAAACAAATCCAACACGACAAAACCGAGCACGGGAATGGAAAAGCATAAAAAGTCAAAGTCAATCCAAAAAGTCAACAAGTCAAAGCCGAAGCCGAAACTGAAGAAATACTTAATGGGCCAACCCGCACCCATCTAATAGGCCGGGGCAGCCCAGTAAGCATTTATATCAAGAATTACATAAACTTTTGAGTTTATAAAGCCCTAAGTCCATTAAACCTTATAACAAGCCCAAACACATAACCAAGCCCAATATCAAATCTGTTACCACCATTAGTCCCCATGGACTGTGGTTGTAATAGAAGTATACAACTTCAGGGACTAAAGTTGTTAAATCCACAAACATGTACACCACAAAGGACGATCTGTGTAACACCACCATACAAGAAGAGGGGCCAATCTTGCTAAACCCACAAACTTTCACCCTTGTATCACCAAAACAGATACAAACACCCCCAACTCCTCTTCCCGCCAAATTCTACTGTACATCTTCTACCCCACACCCCAAAACCTGCTACCCTGCTCCCCAAAACAAAATTGTCATTTTCCCTTAACCCCACTTCACCAATACCAAAAATCTACCTTGGCAATCCTAAGCTTTCCCATTCGTCCAAGGGATGAAGATAAGAATTCAAGGGCTAACATGATAGGACTTGGTGAGCACTCAAAATGAAGGGCTATGATGACTTGGAGACTACTCTCATACAACAAACACACCTCATGAATGTCTCACAGAAGAAACACACTTCAAAGGCCGAGGCCCTTAGTGTTTCTCTATATATATGACCATTGTAAGCCTTCCAAAGGCATCTAGTTAATTTTTAGAGCTTATTGTAGTTTACTTTTTTTCATGGCTTACTGAATTTCAAAATGATTTTTGTTTGCTGATTATTGTAGCTTGTAGGATAAGCTTTTGAGTGCTATAAGCCATTAGGCCATAAGGATCCATTTATTAGCTTAAAAATAAGCTAGAAAAGTGTCCCTAAGGCCGTTTGGTTAGTAGTTTTTGGCCAAATTGCTTATTAGCTTATTTGAGCTTTTAAGCTGTCAGGATTGCTTAAACTTAATTTAGATTTGCTTATTAAGTTAGGTATAAGATTCTTTTAGCTTAGTTAGCTTAGGTTAGAGCTTATTCAAGCTTTTTAGCACTTTTAGTTTAGAAATTTAAGTTAAAAGCCTTTTGGTAATTCTGTCATTTAAACATAGTTTAGCTCATCTTATTTGCTTATTTTTGTTCCATTGTACTCATTAGGTATAGCTTATTGCTTTTTGTTAGCTTATTTGCTTTTTCATTAGCTTTTTAAGTCTAAAAACTGCTTAACAGTTAGCCTCTTAAGTCTTAGTGTAAAAAGCTAAGTCTGTTACCTTTTTAGCTTATTTCTGGCTTATTTGAGCTTTTAAGAAAAAGGTGCTTTCACAAAAAGTTATTATTTTGAGCTTTTAAATAAGTTTGTAAAAAAAAATTTGCAAAAACAAAAACATTATGAAAGTGGGAAGCCCAAGGTGAGCCAGGCTCGAACCCTGGACCTCTACCACCCTCAACCAATGTTTTAACACACACCTCTGCTACCAAACGTGCCCTTGGGTCTTTTCCGTTTCAACTTGCACCATTTAATTACTTAACCTTTTTTTGGCTCTTTAAGCTTTCCGCCTATTTCAGTTAGTGGTAGTTCAAGCTTGTGCTTGAGGTTAATGTGGTATTTCAGCCGCATTCCATTGTACTTAAACGTTATTGTGATTAATATACTTTACCGGGGTAACCCTTTACCCAAAAAAAAAAAAAGCTTTCCGCCTATTTGGGCTTATTTACAGCTTATTTGTAAGTTGTTTTTCAAAGTTTTTATTTTTCTTTGATTCTTCATAGTATAAAGCATTTTCCTTGAATTTTCTAGATTTTTTATTATTAGTTTAATATTTTTAATATTTAATTTAGTCTAAAACTGTTTTTAATTCATAATAAAAAATATAAAAGTCAAAAAAATATAATACTTTTTTTAAAAATTTTCTTTTATTATTTAGGATTTATAAAAATTAAATTTACATTCACAGGCTTTAAATTTTGCATTTTAGGATTTAGGCGCGTTTTTAGGATTCCCGGTTTGCGTTTTTAGTTTAAATGTGTGTTGGTTTAATTGTTTTTAGTTAATTGCTTTAACTTCCGTAGAATAGAAATCCCCCACCCCCCCCCCCCCACCCCACATTCATTTCCCTAATTATTCAAGCATAATCCCGAACGTAAACTTGATTTTCAAATTCACACCTCGTCAAAGGAAAAACGACCCGAGTACGGTTTTGAACTTTTGGGATACAAGAGTGATAAATCGATACTTCCGGATATATATATTCTTATTTGTGAAATTTTTGACTAGTTGCTTTGGCTAAAGGTGATTAGTTGAAAGTTTTTGCATTATATATATATATATATATATAACAAAATTGTAACAATCAATTTTTGGCACCGCTGCCGGGGAGGTTGTGAAACGATTATTGTGTACGTTTGAAGATTAGTGCTTGAAGACCTGCACTCGTTCTTCAAACCCGTAATGTCCTCATACAACAAGTTCCCACAGAATATTTTAAACCATTTAATCTTGAAGGAAACTATTGAAAATAAAGCTCCTTCCCATAGTTCGATGGCGATCAACGTACTATGGCGCAATTGCTCCAAGCACCCACCGAGGGTTACGAGGATGCAATCGTTGTTCCCGCGATCATCGCGGACAACTTTGAGCTTAAACATGGTTTGCTCACTCTTGTGCAAAATAAACCATTTTCGGACATGATAAAGAAGATCCTCATGCTCGCATTTAATATTTCAACAAGATCACTTCAACGTTGAAGTTCCCAAACGTTCCGAATACGTCGATTAAGCTTATGCTTTTTCCATTTTCCCTCGAGGGGGCCGCCCAGATTTGGCTCGAAAAAGAACCTCCTCGATCGATTCTTACTTGGGATGATCTTGTTCAAAGATTATCAACAATTTTTCCTCCATCAAAACAACCAAACTTCAGAAATGAAATCACCAAATTTCCAACACGTTTTGATGTATCTTTTAGATGTGGCATGGTATATAACACCCCGTGTTTTTAGGGAGGCATTGACGACAGTCAATAAATTTCACAGTTATTTTTAGTTTTGTATGCATTTGCTTTTATATCGTAAAAGTTAAGCTAAAATCGCGTATGCTAAAAATTATCGTTAAATATATACGGGCAGTCAAACGATTAATGTTTACATCAAGCAAGTGTTATAATGATTATGTAGGGGTATATGGATTAACATTTCATATTTTATTTTTTATCGGATACGTACGGTGTTACGTTTCGCATTAAAACCGTTTAGGCGAACCCCGGAAATCACAAATCAAATAATATGTCTAAATAACCTAGATATTTATTAGATATTTATAAAATATCTTTTAGATATTTTTTCCCTTTAACTTAACCCTGGTTAACTTAACTAGAGTTACCTTAAACCTTAGTTAGCCTATATAAAGCATAAACTAGAAAACATTAATTCATAACATTTATTTTTAAACAAATTTTTCACACTCTTCTCTCATTTCTCTATCATATTTCACGGCTCAAACCATCTCCATAACACATCCATACTTTGATTTTCTAGATAAATACCAAAGTGTTCTTTAATCTATTCTAAGGTGTTCTAAGAAGATCAGAGGGTTGATTTCTCGTTTTGAAGATTTAAGAAAGTTTGTGCAAGATTCGGGTTTCATATAGGATCAAGGGTTTTTTCTAGTGTTATAATCTCGGGGTTTGTTATCCAAAAACAGGGTTTAGATCATTTGTCTTCGTACTATTGATCCTAAGTTTATCTATATCTTGATTTCTTTATATTCTTGGATTTTTATGTTTTCATAGGTTAAATCACCATTTAAGGTTTTCATATCTTGTAAAAGATATAAAGGGGCTGTTTTGATTCGAGTTCAAAACAGCTGGGTTAACATGTTTATAAAATAATACACTTCATAAGCTTTCTGAATTTATAAAGAACTGAAAAAAACCGATTAATAACGAAGAAGATACGTTATTTTTAAGTTAACGTGTTTGTAAGTGCTTATTAGGGTTAGGGTATCATTTGTTTTTAGCTTATTAGTTTCCATGTTAACTTATTTAGTCTAAAAAGGCCAAAATGTTTAAGCCAAAAGTCAATTAGTTAGAAAAGTCTTAACTGTCACTTTTAGGAGCTTATTTCTAGCTTATTTTAGGTTTTAATAAAAAGTCATTTCACAAAAAGTCCTTATTTTTAGCTTATCTAAAAAGATGTTTCAAAAATTTTGCAAAATAAAAATACTTGGGAAGAAGGAGAAATCAAGGTGAGCAAGGCTCGAACCTGAGACCTCTCCCTCACTCAACCAAGTATTTTAACACACCACACACCACCACTCTGCCCTTGGGTCTTTTGCGTTATAACCTCCACTTACTTTTTTTTATACGCTTTTTAGCCTATTTTAGTTATAAGCCATTTTTCTGCTTATTACAGCTTATTGCAATAAGCCGTTTCACCCACCTTATTTTTCTTAGATTTTAATTAGTTCAAAGTACTTTTCATGAGTTTTTCTGATTTTTCCGAATTAGTTTAATATTTTTAATTAATTCTTTTTATTAAATCCCTTTTTAATTCATAAAAAATTTTAAAAATGTCAAAAAAATATAATTTTTTTTATAAAATTTTCTTTTATCATTTAGGATTGTTAAAAATTAAATTTGCTTTCGTAGGGTTAAAATTTTAGGATTTAGTTTTTTTAAAGAACGAGATTTGAATCCCGTTATCATTTTTAGTGTTTTAACTTTAATTGCTTATCGTTTTTAGTGTGCCTTTACTTGTTTTAGCATTTTAGTTATAGAAATAGAAAACCTAATCAAATTTGTGATATTCAAGCATGTTTAACAAACGTTACCTCGATTTTTCATTCACACCTCGTCGGGACACGACCCGGGAAGATTTTTTAGGATTTTGCTTTGGGTAAAAGTAATTTCCCTTCTAAAAGCCTCACGGAATTCTTACTATTGATATTTTTGAGATAATTCTTATTATTATATATTTATATTTATTATATATACTAAAGGAATTATTTTAAGAATTAATTTTTGGCGCCGCTGCCGGGGAGGTTGTGAAACGATTATTGTGTACGTTTGAAGATTCGTGTCTGAAGACCCTTCCCGGTGAAGTTATCACTTTCATTTGTGAATATATTTTATTTTATCAAGTAATCAAAAATTCCAAAAAAATCAAAAATCAACAAAACAAATCGTGTTGTTAATCGTTATAATCGGCTCACCTTTGAATTATAAACTATAAGGGGGGTATAAGGAGGGCAACATCGCCCAAAAAGGAAGAACGCTTTTAAATCGCTTTGGCGTGCTAATTCCTTCCGCTCTCTTGTGAGTAATTTAAAGAGCTACCGTGGACTTTTAACTTCCGATTACAAAAAATATTGTGTTTTTTTATAATTAGTGCATGCGCACTTGTTCTCAAACCCGTAACCGTCCTCAACAACAAGTCCCACCGAATATTGAACCTTTTAATCTTGAAGAACCTATTGAAAATCAAGCTCCTCTCGTAGTTACGATGGTCGATCAACGTACTATGGCACAATTGCTCCAAGCACCCACCGAGGGTTACGAAGATGCAATTGTTGTTCCCGCGATCACCGCAGACAACTTTGAGCTTAAACATGGTTTGCACACTCTTGTGCAAAATAAACCATTTTGCTGACTTGATAAAGAAGATCCACATGCTCACATTCGATATTTAAACAAGATCACTTCTACGTTGAAGTTCCCAAACGTTCCGAATACGTCGATTAAGCTTATGCTTTTTCCATTTTCCCTCGAGGGGGCCGCCCGGATTTGGCTCGAAAAAGAACCCCCTCGATCGATTTTTACTTGGGATGATCTTGTTTCAAAATTTATCAACCAATTTTTCCCTCCCTCCAAAACAACCAACCTTCGAAATGAAATCACCAATTTCCGACAACGTTTTGATGAATCTTTTAGTGAGGCATGGGACCGATTCAAGGATCTCCTTCGTGCATGCCCACATCATGGTTTCTCGGAATTACATCAACTCGATACTTTCTACAATGCTTTGAACTCTAATGATCAAGATTCGTTGAATTCCGCCGCGGGTGGTAATTTTTTGGACAAAATGCCTCGAGATTGCTTAGCCATCATCGAGAGAAAATCCAAAGTTTGTTATTCACGAAACAAAGCGATTGTTTCCAAAGTGAGTACGAGCTCTTCTACCCCCGGTGTTTCACCCGATGTTGCCGAACTTAAAGATATGGTGAGAGCCTTGCTTCTCGATAAGAAAAACCAATCCCAAGCTCCCGCTACCGTAAAAGCGGTCGAGGAAAGTTGTGTAACTTGCGGTGGTGCTCATTCTTACCGTAATTGTCCCGCCACCGATGGCAACGTTTATCGTGACAATATTCAAGAATACGTTTCACAAGCCGCTGCGGTTAACTACAACCAAGGAAATACCGGTTACCGTCCTCCGATGGTTGCAAATCAAATTCGACCTCTCGGTTTTCCTCCCGTTCAAAACAATCAAAACAATCAAAGAAATAATCAAAACCGTTACAATCAAAACCGGTGAAATAATTACAACCAAAGTCCAATTTATCAACCCTTAGCTTACCAAGCTCTGGCTCCTCAAACACAAGGTGTGTCAAAAGATGACTTTCAAAACTACATCAAGGCTAATGATGCGGTTATGAAAAATATGCAAGACCAAAACCAAAACATGCAAAACCAAATGACCAATTTAACGGAGATGCTTACCAAATTCATGAATTCCAACTCCGCCTCTACTTCGGGCTCGGGTTCTCTTACTAGCAACACCGTTGCTAACTCGAGAGGTGATATGAAAGCCATCACCACCCGAAGTAGAGTTTCTTATGATGGGCCTTAAGTTCCACCTCCGCCTTCTTCTCTTCCTAAGGTGGTGGAACACGAACCCGAGGTGACAAAGGATACGATGCAACCAAGCACCGAAAATATCCAACCTCCGGAGGTCCAAACCTAAAATGATGAGCCCGTTGTTACTCCAAAGACTAAACCGACCACACCTTATCCTTTAAGGATTAACAAGGAGAAACTCTGTGAAAAAGACGATATTTTAGCTTTGAAGTTTATGGAAATGTTTAGGAATCTCCACTTCGAGCTAAGCTTCGCGGATGCTCTCCTACACATGCCCAGATTTGCACCAATGTTTAGGAAGCTTCTCAATAACAAAGATAAGATAATTGACTTAATCAAGACACCGGTGAATAAGAATTGCTTGGCGGTTATCCTTAAAAAGTTTCCTGAAAAACTTGGAGACCCCGGTAGATTTCTTATATCGTGTGATTTTCCAGAGTTGGATGATTGCTTAGCCTTGGCCGATCTCGGTGCAAGCATCAACCTAATGCCTCTTTCCGTATGGGAAAAGCTAAATCTCCTGGATTTGACCAAGACCCGAATGATACTTGAACTTGCCGACCAAACGATTTTTACTCCAACCGGCATCACCGAGGATGTTTTCGTAAAAGTTGGAACATTTATCTTTCTGGCTGACTTCATAGTCGTTGATTATATTTCTAATCCTTGGGTTCCTTTGATTCTCTGGAGACCTTTCTTGAGGACGGAACGAGCTTTAATCGATGTTCACGGTAAATAATTGACCCTTCGACATGATGACCAATCCATAGCATTCAAAGTTGGTGATACTAAGACATTCTCCTACCATACTATTGAATCGGTTAACCGAGTCGATGTTATTGATGTAGCTTATAAGGAGTTTGCTCAAGAAGTACTTGGATTTTCAAACATTTCCAAGAGTGGCAATCCTACCCCAACTTTAGAACCAATCCTTTCTACTTCTCCCAC
>BQNB010162970.1:0-14495 GCA_026074375.1 Tanacetum coccineum | reverse complement strand
AAAACATGAAGTATTTTATCGAGTCAAACCATTACAACCACCACACAACTAATGATACTAAAACCTTTCTCAAATCAATGTACAACTACGCTTGAAAACTCTTACGCATCTTCATAATTTCACACCGTATTGATTCTGAACCAAAACCTTATTATTAGGTCGTGACCGGGTACAATTGTACACCGCCGCGTGATCATTCTATCCCGCTACTTTATCTCACCAGTTAAGGTGAGTTCATAGCCCCACATCTTTTCCGTTTTAAGAATACTTTATAACTCGGGGTGAGAACATTACTTGTTTTGAAAACCGGACACAAGTGTTTTACGTTACTCTTACCTGTTTATGTGTTACCTAAGTTTGCGTTTAAACCACTATCTTCCCGAACTATCGTGAACCGTTAATCTCTTGACCAACGGTACTGGTTGAGTGAGCGCGAGTGAATAAATAGATCTATTGGGGCTAATAACCCACATCCGGGTAAGTAGCGCTTACTTGTATCGGGGGTACCGAACAAACGGATGTTTATCATGTCGAATTTCGTTTTGGTGATCTTTGGTTGGACACCTGTTAGGGCATGTTTCATCTGGCATGATTATATGCTACATACTTATTGAGCTTCGGTAGCATGAGCTTAGAGAAGCGTTATGTGATATTGTATCTGTTATAATAGTCACATACGTTTTATAACTTGTGGTCCACACTATTACTTTTCAGTTTAAAACTATGAATTCGCCAACGTTTGTTGACGTTTTAAGCAATGTTTTCATGTGCTTAGGTTGGATATTCGTTCAAAGTGCTACTTGAAGTTAAATTGCTATATGTGTCTACCATTTCCAAGACTTCTATTTAATCATGCTTGGTATTAATTTATCAAACTTCTATTTCGCTTCAGCAATCTTTAAAACTTCTTTTGGGTTAAATGTAAAACTATCTATTTTATTAATGTAACAAGTATGAATTTCAAACGTACCCTTTAGAGGTCATTCTTATACCTTATGTTTGTGATATCCATGACATGTCACGCCTCCGGTTATCTATTCTGACGGGACCTTTTTTGGGGGTGTGACAGATTGGTATCCAGAGCCAAGGTTATAGAGAACCAGGTAGTATATACTAGGTTTGGTCTATAACCAGTATGTGATCCTTATGTGATTCTATCCTTATTTATACGTGCGTTTACGTGTGCCTTATACGTGCTTTTGCTATGTCGTATACGTGAGTATCATTTTGCCTTGAATTTGTTATGCTATGGGTTTATCTCTGCCCTGCGTTTATCTTTCCCTGCGTTTATTTTTCCTTACGTTGATTTTTCCGTTGGTTTTATATAAAAGTTATTTATATAAATAATAGAACTTTCCTCCAAGAGATTGTGAGTGACACGATGGTCTCTAAACATTTCTAAGACATTACGAGTGACATAATGGTCTTCTAAACATTTCTAAGACATTGTGAGTAACACAATGGTCTCTAAACATTTCTAAGACATTGTGAGTGACACAATGGTCTCTAAACATTTCCCAAGACATCGTGAGTGATATGATGGTCTTTAAAACTTTTTCATGAGTTTACATAATACTATTTTACATAACATCAAAACTTATCACAGTTTGCCGACCCTACGATATCTTACTATCCAAACCCGAATGTGAGTTGAGCACTCGTCCCATACTGTTGAAACACCTACGTCACCTTGTAACGTCTCAATCTTTCTTACTTCTCGTAATTTGTAGAGACATGCCGATTAATTTGAACACGACTTTAACTCGTCACCTCATAACATTCCATTTTTGGAAACACGGCTATTGAAATTCGACTTATTTTATTTTCTTTACTCCGTTCGATTTTGAAGAAAATAACGACAATGAGACAAGGAATGAGTTCCGTGAGGATCGAGCATATTGTAACCTAACGAATTGCTAATGCTATTGAAGCTATTGTTGTCTATGAGACAAAAATCCGCGTGGCACACGACTTAATAGTTCGGGTCGTACTTTAGGGAGCCAAGGTTGCAAGGAATGCAAACTACAAAGGAAAGTGGAAATGAGGTTACCAAACAACACGAGACAACAAAACAAATGCCAAAAGGTCGTGAGAGCCTACATTACTGGGCATGGAGAAAAGAAAGCGTACCGATGGGAATTTGCCCTAGCAATAAGTGTAAGCTGCACCATGTTGGACCATGCACTATGAAGTGCAAAAACAACAAGAAAGTTGGCCATATGACTAGAGATTGTAGGACTCCCGTTTCGATAATAACTTAGAGGCCCCCAATGGCAAATTAAAAATATGAGGTACCTATTATGAGTGTGGAAAGCCAAGACATTACCAGAGTGATGGTTCAAAAGTTGCACTGTGTGAACCGGATTTGGAAGGTAAAAGCTCGTGGGAACTCTAACGTCGTCAAAGATAATGTTGATGCTTAAGGAGGGATTTTCCTGCCATGCCTAGTGAAACCTAAGTCGAAGCCTTCCTGGACCGTATCCCCTAAGAGATTTGCACTAGTACTTTCCTAATAAAAAAATTTGTATTGTGTGAATGTCTTTAAATCCTCTATTAACTTATGTGTCATGACGATTCCGTCAATTATACTCCTTAAATTGTTACCGTCTTATAAACCATTTTACTATAATTTTATAAACTATTTTTCCATCATCTTATAAATTATTTTGCTACCGTCTCATAAACTATTTTGATGTCATCTTATAAATCATTTTGTTATCATCCTATAAATTATTTCGTTGTCTTTTATAAACTAGTTTGTCGTCATTTATAAACTATTTTGTCACTACTTGTGACCATATTATAAACCCCTTACTATTATTACATTATAAACTGTCATGTGATTTTCTCGTAAACTATTTTGCTATCACCTCTTAAACTATTTTCCGTTATCATACAAAATATCTCGTGTCGTTCTATAAACTACTTTTTTCGTTTTTACGGACTGTTTTGCTACCATATAAACCATACCGTTTATACCATATAAATTTTTAGACATAACACTGGTTTGACGAAATGAGCATTTCATCGTTGGTCCCTAAATTATACATAGCCTGATCACCTATGTCTAATTCAGAAAGAACCATGCTATGTTGGGAGTAGTCACCCTAAAACCTTGTTAGAAATAATTTTTTTGTCATTTTCTATCGATATTTTGTTTGCGTATTCTTACGTTGTTCTTGTCATGAGTGTCCGTATTAGCCAACACTATAGCTAAGTAGAGTTTTACACAACCTTAGCAAGTAGATCCAACCTTATCTTACACCGCGCCTTTAACCAAGAAATCAAGCTCCATCGCTAGTCACCCTAGGACAATTCTCAACTAGTGCGATTACATTTGCTTCTTCGTTATATGACCTAAACCTAGAAACCGTCCATGAGAGGAAACTAGGAGATTTCCTTCAATTGACTTATCTTTTAGTAAGTTAAAATTACGAAGATTATGAGATTCTTGTGTCGACGAAACTTCTAATGAACCTGAAGTTAAAGCAAAGGACACAATTATTGCAAGTACATAGAACCTAATTGATAGAAGCCTTACATCCGCTGAGTTTATCCTTCTAAGTGACATCGTTCCAACTGCATTAGACACTAAGTACACCACCGAACCAGCTGACGGGAAGACAATAGGAACCAATTCAATAATTCAAGGTTGTACCCTAAATTTTCTAAACCACCCGTTCAACATTGACTTAACGCTCGTAGGACTCGGTAGTTTTGACGTTATCATCGATATAGATTGGTTGACAAATTAACACGCCGTCATTATTTGTGATGAGAAGATCGTGTGTATCCCCTACGGTAATGAAACCTTAACAATTCAAGGTAATAGAAGCGATAGTAGAGGTGGGTCTAGATTAAGTATCATCTCATGCACCAAGACTTAAAAGTATATTCAGAAAGGGATGCCATGTTTTTCTGGCACATGTCACTAAAAAGAAGACTGAGAAAAAGTCAAAGCGACTTGAGGACGTACCTATCAAGAGAGATGTTCCGGAAGTCTTTTCCGAAGACTTTCTAGGACTTTCATTGACCCGCCGAGTAGAATTTCAAATCGACTTAGTACCCGATGTTGCACTTGTAGCACGATCACCTTATAGACTAGCCACATCAGGTTGCAAGAGTTGTCTAGCCTATTGTAAGAACACTCAGAAAAAGGAATTATAAGACCAAGTTCCTCACCTTGGGGAGCTCCGGTATTGTTTATCAAAAAGAAGGATGGATCGTTCGGGATGGGCATCGACCACCGTAAATTGAACAAGATAACCGTGAAGAACCGTTAACCGCTACCTAGGATTGATGACCTTTTCGGTCAACTACCAGGATCTAGTATCTACTCAAAAGGTCGCTTGAGGTCAGGTCATCACCAACTTAGGGTTTGAGAAGGGGATATACCTAAAACCGCGTTTAGGACTCGTTATGGCTACTATGAGTTCCAAGTGATGTCTTTTGGGTTGACCAACGCACCAGCGATATTCATGGATCTGATGAATCAGGTGTGCAAATCGTACTTAGACAAGTTCATGATAGTATTCATTGATGACATACTGATCTACAGTAAGAACAAAGAGGAGCATGAAGAACACCTTAAGATGATTTTAGAATTGCTTAAGAAGGAGGAGTTATACGCCAAGTTTTCAAATTGTGAATTCTGGCTTCCAAAATTACAGTTTCTCGGTCACATGATTGATAGTGAAGGCATTCACGTTGATCCTGCTAAGATTGAGTCAATCAAGGATTGGGCGTCACCCAATACCCCAACTGAAATTCGTCAATTTTTAGGTCTTGCCGGTTATTACCGATGATTCATTGAAGGTTTCTCAAAGATCGCTAAGCTTATGACGAAATTTACTCAGAAAAGTGTAAAGTTTGAGTGGGGAGAAAAGGAGGAAGCTGCTTTCCATATGCTGAAACAAAAGTTGTGTAGTGCGCCGATTTTAACTTTACCCGAGGGTAGTGAGAACTTCATGGTTATTGTGATGCTTCGCACAAAGGGTTGGGCGCAGTGTTGATGCAAAAGGAGAAGGTCATAGCTTACGCGTCTCGCCAACTCAAGATTCATGAGAAGAATTACACTACACATGACTTAGAACTTGGAGCAGTAGTGTTCGCCTTAAAGATTTAGAGACACTATCTATATGGCATGAAATGCGTTGTGTTTACTGATTATAAGAGCTTGCAACACATTCTTGATCAGAAAGAGTTAAACATGAGGTAATGCTGATGGTTGGAGTTGGTAAGTGATTATGATTGTGAGATTCATTATCACCCGGGAAAGGCGAACGTGGTGGCAGATGCTTTGCCGAAAGGAAAGGATTAAGCCACTACGAGTTCGAGCCTTAGTGATGACTATAGGTCTGAACCTTCCCGTGTAAATTTTGAACGCTCAAGCTGAGGCAAGAAAGGAAGAGAATTACGAAACAGAAGACTTGTGTGGAATGATTAAGAAACTCAAACCCCGTTCTGACGAAACGTTATGTTTGAAGAACAGGAGTTGGATTCCGTGTTTTGGTGATTTAAGAGCTGTGATCATGCACGAGTAGCATAAGTCGAAGTATTCTATCCATCCTGGATCTGACAAGATGTACCATGACCATAAGAAGCTATATTGGTGGCCCAATATGAAAGCCGAAATTGCCACCTACGTCAGCAAATGCTTGACTTGTGTGAAGATAAAGGCTGAACACCAGAAGCCTTCCGGTTTGCTAGTACAACCTGAGATCCCCCAATGTAAGTGGGAGAAGATCACCATGGACTTTGTGACTAAACTGCCGAAGACGTCGACTAGTCAAGATACGATCTGGGTGATTGTTGACCGACTCACTAAATCTGCTCATTTCCTGCCAATGAAGGAAACAGACTCGATGGAGAAGTTAACGAGACAGTACTTGAAAGAAGTTGTCTTGAGGAATGGAGTGCCAGTTTCGATCATCTTTGATCGTGATAGCATATTTACCTCTCATTGCTGGTAGTCGCTTTAGAAAGCGTTAGGAACGTAATTGGATATGAGCACCGCTTATCACCCGCAAACGGATGGTCAGAGCGAAAGGACCATCCAGACATTGGAAGACATGCTGCGTGCTTGTGCAGTATGACAAACAACTTCATTCTTGATTGAACATCCATTTTAGCAAAAGGTATAGTTGTGACACCGACTTTGTTTACAAGACGTCACGGGGGAACAGTTTAACGTGTCCAAGTTAAAGTCGATGACATCACATTTTTTGGTCCTACTAATCCAGATTTTTCAAAACGATTTGCAAATCTTATGAAAAATAACTTTGAAATGTCTATGATGGGTGAACTAAAGTTCTTTCTTGGACTTCAAGTTCATCAATCAACTCGTGGCATATTCATTAAGGCATCACAATACACAATTGAGCTTTAAAGAAACAATGGTATGATGAATGTGTCTACATAGCCACACCTTTGCCATTGAGAGACTGATGCTAATTTACAAGGCACTCCTACTGATTAAACGACTTATTGTCGAATGATTGAAGGGCTCATGTATCTAATATCCAGTCGGCCAGATATTGCATTCGCCACCTTTGTTTGTGCTCGTTATCAAGCACGTCCTACGGTCAAAACACACCTCAAAAGGCGTAAGCGATCTTTTCGTACATAAGACAGTTTCTTAACATGGGCCCTATGGTAACCAAAGGAATTATCGGATTGAAACTAATTGCATATTCAACACAGACCAAGCAGGATGTATGAGGAGTGTCATTTTATTTCACTATATCGAGTCATTTAACCCCTTAAAATCATGCAAATATGCCCCAGATTAATTTCTTAATCATTGTTTTTAGTTTTTAGCAACTTGGGATGACTTTTGGAGGAATACACCGTGACTTCTCATTTGGAGAAGAAACGACAAGATTACAGACCTACACCCAAAACTCTGAAGACTATAAGTGGCTGGAGACTGCATCACACATAAAGCGACGCCATCGTGATCAATATGGTGACGATGTTCAGAAATTTCACAACGACGTCTGACGATGCCTGACTAAAAGGATATAGAATCATCTACGTGGCGGCGACGTCATAATTACAAGGCGACGCCGTCGCGTCGATAGCTCTATAAATATAAAGCCGTTTTTAGGGTTTTAAGTGTGTAACTTTAGGATAACTTTGTATAACCCTAGGGAGACGAACCCTAGTCGTTTTAGGAGCTTTATAGGTCATTTTTAGGGCCTTAAAACCCTATTGTACTACCTTGAATTCATGTTTTAATCAAGTAAGGTTATTTATTATTAATCATTCAATATGTCTATATGTTGTTTGATTGATTTATCTTTTTTGCTTTCTTTATAACAGGCGAGGCTAAACCCTCCTTTGTATTTATCTATGATTGCATGAAACTTAGATTGTAGATCCTTTTGATGTTGCTTCTTGTTGATGAATGCGCGCGTTAGGCTTTAGAAAACCAGCTTTTGTTTGTATCGCTGTTGATATGTCTAGGGAAACGTGAGTAGTGTAGAAAGGATACCATCGGTAACAGTCTTCATACTACCTTACCCACTATATGGTTGATCCCTCTTAAGTTATTTCACATGCATTTAATATACTCTTAGGGGCCTTGTAATAGTCTTTATACTACCTTACTTGTGCGTTGCCTTAACAGAATATTAAATAGACAGCGGGTTCGTGTAATCCGTTCATGACCTAGGAAATACTTACACAGATCATCACAAGTGTGACAAAGCAACAGATCTAGGAGAAGCAATCTGGGGAGTAGTGCATGATTAGGTAAATACATTTGCTTATCATAAAGTTATCACCAGTAGATTAGATATTAATTATTTAAGTTATTAGTTAATCAAACCAACCTCTCAAACCATGATATTTACCTGCTTTCTTATAAAATATAAAAAAACAAAAAGAATCTTCTCTCAACCCTTAGAATTCTATTAGACCGTAATCAAGCCTTCCCAACCTATTCCCCTAGAGAACGATAACAACCCTCTAGTCTTGCCTATACTATACTGCAACGATTAGGTACACTGCCTAGGGGATTGTAAAACTTCCTGTGAAGTCTTTGCAACCCTCACATCAAGTTTTTGGCGCCGCTGCCAAGGAATAGTTAGGTTTTGATCATAGTTTAACTTAGTTCTACTCACTTGACTCCTTTTAAGTGAGAATTTAATTCCATATATTAGCTTTATTGTAGTCTATCTTTTCTTTGTGTTAATTGTTTCGTAATCCATTCTCGTCAACCACTATGGGAGACGCAAATCCTATCCGTACCTTTGGAGATTACTCCAAACCTAGCCACAAGGGCTACAGGAATACCATTGAGCTCCCCGAGGGGAACAATGTGGTACCTCTTCGATCCGACACCATCCGGTTGGAGCAAAAAGGATGCTCATTCCACGGACTTCAGTCCGAGGATCCAAACCAACACCTCAAGGATTTCTTAAAACTTGTGGACTCACTTGACCTTGA
This sequence comes from Tanacetum coccineum, assembly GCA_026074375.1. Lineage (NCBI taxonomy): Eukaryota > Viridiplantae > Streptophyta > Magnoliopsida > Asterales > Asteraceae > Tanacetum > Tanacetum coccineum. The sequence continues at coordinate 6,044 of BQNB010162970.1, read as the reverse complement.
TGGTGAAAACAGGGAAAGAACGCACCAGCGTTTATTTCAATTTTCCCTTCGCAATCAAGCTAGCAACTGGCTTGAATGTCTTCCAGCAGGATCCATCACCACATGGGGGATCTTACTACTCGTTTCCTTGCTCAATTCTTTCCACCAGTAAGAACCGCAAAACTCCGCAATGATATCCTGATGTTCCAACAACATCAAAGAGAATCTCTCTCAGAAGCATGGACTCATTTCAAGAACTTACTATAAAAATTCCCTCATCATGGCATCGACCTTTGGCTCCAAGTCCAAATCTTTTATGACCATGTCAATCTGATTTCTGGCAACAAAGTTCTCAAAATCTGTGTTTGTGTACAAAATGCTGTCTTTTTTAAAAATAGTTTTTAATGAAGTTGTATGATTTCTCTATTATTTTTTCACATAGAGTCTTTGATTTAAAATCAAAAGAAGACATCTTCATCATTCTGCAAGAGTATCCTGTCCACGAAAGGCATTTCTAGTGAGGATATTCTAAAAACATAAAAGAGAGAGCTAAATCCATACGCCGACAAAAGCAATCAAGAAGTGTGTTCGAAAAAGAATTGCCAGACACAACACAAATGATAATCAACAAGAAACAATGCGATTACGGTATGCATGTGCTAGAAAACAATGCACGAAGGCACATGAGAAAGAAACTGATACAAATATGTTCAAAAGATATTGCAAAACTATAAAACAGACAGAGTGGGAAAATGACAAAAAATCAAAAGAAATAGTTTTGGTTAAAAATAAATCTCAATTTTTTTCATTCCAGTAATCATCATGGCACAACTAACAACATGCAGTTGAAGTTTATCAGACGAACTGTGTCCCCAATACAAACAATATGTTCTCATGGATGACACAGACGTTGATCTTGAACCTGTGAAATGTCCACCCGAAAGCAAATACTGACGAATATATCAAGAATCATCCATTACGATTCAGTATTGTGGTTTCCTCTGTTACATGGATCTCTATGGCAATCGTTATGGTCTACTTTGTGGGAAGAGATCAAGTCTCGGCTCACAAGTTCTGTTTTGACATGAAAAAACTTTCTCTTACACTGGATGACTTCAGGACAATCTTTCACTTACCACAAGCAAATGCCAACAATCATGACAACTTTGTGCCACCACCATCATTCTTAGACATGGTTCCATGAAGCAAATGCTTGACAACACTTGTCACTGAATAGGATCAACCGCCTTTACAAATAATGAAAATACTGTATTGCTTTGTCAATAATATTTATGTGTATTATGCGGAGCTATTATGGGAAGGACTTTACTATTCTCTTTATCATCCAACATCATCGATTCCTTATCCAAGATTTACAAAGATCATCATTAGTCATTACATGACTAGTTTTCCTGAAATTTCAAGACGTGCTCGGAACACATACCATAACCTGAATGATGATGATATAATGAAAAATATCTTTAATTCAGGGAGATACAAAAGCCCCGTCGGATGCAAATTCCGCGTGGATGATTTCAGAAGAAATGAAAAACACAGAGCATTATCGGATGTATGCGGAGGTGTTTGGGTTAGATGTTCCTCTGACTCAGCCACAACTGACTGAGTCTACCCAAGGAAAGCATAGGACACCTAGCACCCCTAGGTCACCTAACGCTAAAATGGATACAGCAGAGTCAAGTGCTCCAAAATGATCAACTGTGATTTGTTTTCGTCTTCCTGAAAGGAGATCCACATGTCTTACTCCACAAGCTCCAGTGCCAACTGTTGATAAAGTAGATGAAATGATTTTACAAGATACATTACAAGTAAGTCTTGCTGAGCACAAAAGTCCAGAAGAGCAAGAAGCTAGAGAAAATGTGGAACTGGTCAACAAGCACTTGGCGTCTGAAGAGATTGAAAAGATGATGGAAGGATCAGAGAATGTTATTGATGATAGTTTACTCCCTAGGAATGATGAACCAAATATTCCCGGCACTAGGTTAGAGCCCAGGAGTGATAAGGAAAGTTTAGAGGTGGAGATCACTAATGATGAAGAGGTATAAATTACTAATGTTGTCATACCTGTGAATGTTAATGAAGAGAAGGAAGAAATAAATGATGAAGTGTATGAATTAAAGCGAAGGGAGAAAGGGAATATTGTAGAGGAGTCTAAGAGTACACCATTCCCCACACCAATTAGATCTCCTAGGATTATAATGATCTCGTATCTTCGGATATGAGAAAATCCAGAATGTCGTAAGGATACTAAAACTACACCATCATCAAGATTACTCAGCACCAAATTATCTAAAACAAATCGACTTCTATCATTATTCAAAGCCAAACCTGCTCGTTTAAATGAATCCAAAGCTATTTCTTTCAGGAGTTAGGGAGTTATTACATATTTGTTTGACCTTGCAAGAAGGTTCTGTCACGGAAGTCATTTGATACTCTTGTGATCTTCAGAAGTAATGGTCGATCATTACCCACTAATGGTAGATACACATTATTAAGGAGAAGTTAAAAACACGATCTGAGCAAGTTCGAGATAAAGTTCAGTGTATGTTGCGGACGGGTGGTTCTGGAAAGACAAAAGATAAAGAAGAGATGGAACGGATGATGCTAAAGTATTTAAAGAGCGTGGGAATATACAGGCTGAAATTTCCTCACAAATTCAGAACACTATTGATAATCACATTCCTTCTCAAGTTGATGCGTTAGTAAGAAGTTATATGTCTGGACATATTCTTCATGTTCATCTAGTTCAATCACAAACACCCTCTGTTCCAGAACAACAATATCAACTGTATCTCTCCATGAAAGCCGATCCTCAGTTGTAGCAACAAGACATACTAATATGGCTAGCACTTCAGATGAAGTTTGAGGGTCTTCAGGTACCACAAACTACATGTAGAACTTTTGTCGTTCACCCAAAAGATCAGGACGATCCTCATGATGATGCTCATCCTGAGGGGGAGAATCATGCAAAGCGGCAAAAGACTTTTGAGTATGAAGCATATGTGTATGGAGAATCATCGTCTGGACAGGACAATGAAAATGAACAAGGTCCATCAACTTCAGGAAATCAAGAGCAAGAAGACGATTATGATTTTTAGACTGAGTCTTATGCTTCAAATGATGATGAAATACCAACAAAGCAAATGTCACAAGATATTATGGAAGAAGTTTCACTGACAATTGATGAAGCAAAATTAAAGAAAATGGTTGATGAGATGTTGAGACAAAGATGTACTTCAGGAGATGAGCATCAATATCACATTGATCAAATGAAGAATTTCCTAAAAAGTGACATTGTTTGGGAAAGTAGAAAGGAAATCCTTGTTTCTCCGCATCTACGAAAGACCATACCTATAGTTCAAAGTTGTCAGAGAGATCCTGAAGCTCCACCACTATCTCTTATAAATCAAGACCTTTTGTATCTGAAGAAAGGAAGTTCAGGGCCTAAGAAGATAATATTGTCACTTCATAAGTTTCCTGCAATTATCTTTAATAATGATATCGAATAACGAACTTCCAGATGGGTGAATAAGTGTGTTAAGAAATTTAATCCTTATGCTCGATATGGTGTTGAACATTGGGAAGAAGCTCTGCAACGATCTTTACATAAGAAAGAAGAGTTGAGAACCCCAAAGGAAGAGTTTTCTTGAATCACAGTCAATAATTTATCAGCCGTACTGGGAATTAGGTCATGAACACAAGGTTTATCATAGAGATGTTCAAGAGAGCTTAGTGGAGTGCCTTGTGTCGATATCGAGCCTGATTCAAGGAATCTCATAAGAATGAATTGAGGACATGTTCATTTTGTCTGATTATGAATGGCAAGGTACCTGACTATGCAAAAACAGGGTTGCTATGGTCTTTATCAGTATTCATCAAAAGTTCAGTGATATGGGAAAAAGTGCATGATTTTCAACTTAGAATTAAAGTATCACAGAAAAGTTAATTCTTACTGACCAACATATCATTTCCCAAGAGTGAAAACACAAAATGTTCTCCATCTTCTATGTGCCCGTACATGGATATCATACAAGAATAGCAAGAAAGAGAAAAGGGTGATGAGAATTGAGAGATTCATAAGTTTGTCGTTGCAACGCTAAACAGAGTGATTAGAAGGATTAAGTTGTTTCCAATAATGATGTTAAAGTATGGATATATTCAAAGGATTTTCACAATGAAGAAGTTAAGTATCTGAACTTGTATGAAGAAGAGATTGAAGTATAGATTAAAAGTATCAAAATCAGATAGAGAAGATGGGGGAGAATGTATGTGAATGAAGACCTCTTGTGACCACGAAGAGAAACGCCCAGATTAATCGACTTTAGGGGGGAGATTGTTAGGTTCTGAAGTGTGATAATGCGAATTTAGTTATTTGTCTTATTTTGTTTAGAATAAAGTAGTTTGTAATAAGTGTATATTATGCTAAAGTAAGAAATAGCATAATTGACAAAGAATAGGGACTAAAGTGAAACATTAGAAAATAAAGAGGGCAGCCTCCTTCCCTTCTCTATGATATACCCCTTATAACTTCACTTTTCGAAGGTGATGCTGGTAATAAACTTTTCCTTTTTCCCTCCAATTTAATAACATTTGAAATCTGAATCCTATGTTTCCTCTATATTCTCTTCAAGCTTTAATGGTTGGTTATGTATGATTCAAGATAAACAAGACCTAACAAGGATCACTATGGATCTTATTACCAAGATACCTAGGTCAAGAAGTAAGCATGACGCGATATGAGTAATAGTCGACAGACTTACCAAATCGGCTCATTTTCTAGCAATTCGTGAGGATTTTAGTACGGAGAAGTTAGCGAGATTATATATTGATGTAATTGTAGCACGTCATGGAGTGCCCGTGTCGATTATTTCGGATCGAGATGGGCGATTTACTTAACTTTTGGAAACGGTGCATAAAGGTTGAGACAAGATTAGATTACGTACTGCTTATCATCTTAAGACGGATGCCAAAGTGAGAATATCATTCAAATTTGGAAGATCTGTTAAGGCTACGAACGTATGGTTCAGACTTTGGAAGATATAATGAGGGCATGCGTTATCGATTTTGGTGGTAGTTATCATTTGAGCATTCGGTGTGCTCCGTTTAAAGCTTTGTATAGAAGGAAATGTAGGTCGCCTGTTCTATAGGTAGAGATTAGAGAGAGTAGTTTGACTGGACTTGAGTTAGTACAAGAAACGACTGATAAGGTAGTGTTGGTAAAGGAAAATCCTAAAGCGACGAGAGATCATCAAAAGTGCTATGTTGATTATAGGCGTAAGCAGTTAGAGTTTGAGGTGAGAGATCATGTATTGTTAAAGGTGACGCCTTAGAAGGGCGTAGTTCGTTTTGGATAGAAGGGTAAGTTAGCACCAAGATATGTAGGACCGTTTGAGATCCTTGAAAGGATTTAGCCTTGTAGCTTATAGGTTGAGGTTACCTGAGGAGTAAAGTAGCGTGCATGACACTTTTCATATGTTAAATCTGAAAAAGTGTCTGGCGGATGCTAATTTGCATGTGCCATTGAATGAGATCAAGGTCGACAAGACACTTCATTTTGTCGAGGAACCTGTAGAGATTATGGATCGAGAAATTAAGATGTTAAAACGTAGGAAGATAGCGCCTGTGAAAGTTAGATGGAATTCGAAACGTGGTCCTGAGTTTACTTGGGAGCACGAAGACCAGATGAGGATTAAGTATCCACAGTTGTTTGTGGACCGAGTTGTTGAGCCTGCTAGTTAAATCTCGGGATGAGATTTCCTCAAGGAGGGGATACTGTGACATCCGTGATTTAATCAGGTTGGTGATACCCTTAGAAATGTCTAAGAGTTCATTTTGTGTGATTTCTTGTGTGCTATGTTTTATATATGTGTGCTAAATGGTTTGAATAGGTGCATGATATTATTTTGAGGTGTATGATCATCTCATTTTGAGTGCGTTTGTGTTTGGTGATGAGTATTCCATTTGTTCACGTATAGTGATAATGGAAAGGAATGGCGTATTGCATGCAATGCTACGTTAATAGTTGGATGATTATGTGTTAAGCGTTT
>BQNB010162968.1:3370-14496 GCA_026074375.1 Tanacetum coccineum | reverse complement strand
TGTTCAAGTTCGTTAGACATAAGAATAAACATTAAACATTGTATTACTTGGTTGAATAATCATTTTATTAGCTAATTCTTACAAAGCTTATATCAATTCATGACTCGAAATCAATCACTAGATGGAGCCTTTTGACCTAATTCCATATTTCATAAGAGATCAAATAATCAAAAAGGATCAAGCATTCAAACATCAGGTTTAATATTATTACATCTACATTCATAAGTTATTCAAACATGTTCATACTACGACTCTCATTGAACCCAAACAAACATAGACGAAATACTCCATATTGATTGAAATAACACTCATATTAAATAAGTTAAACTCATAATTCATGCAATGATAGAAGGGAAACAAGGTTTATATGAAATTTTCAAGCTAAAATGTATGATTTCACAAGATCTTTTAACAACTAAAACCCATAATTACTGATCCACTAAGTCACAGCAGCTATCCCTTTGATCTTAGCTTACTTTCCTTCTTATTTGAATAAGCAACCCCGGGAATTGGATGAACAACAAGAGTGTTCCACCACAACTGCCAAAAAGGTCTTCTTAGAGTGTTTATTTGATTTAGAGAATGAGATGATGAGATTGATATCTAAAACTCTGAATTTTGACTCCTATTTATAGCCCAAGTAAAGCTATCAGTTGGTGAGAAAAAAGGGATGAATGGCCATGGAATCAATGCCCCAAATTAATGATTTGAGAAACTGCAGGCTAAAGTGCGTCGTACTTCCTTTGAAGTGTGTTGTACTTAGCTTCAACATTAAATTTTCTATGTCCCTGTCTAAAAGTACATCGTAATTTTAGAATATGTGTGCCGCACTTTGGTATTTATCATTTAATACTTCTTTCTTTCACTTCTAGATCCTTCTTCTAACGATCGTTAGTCCATTTTAACGGACATCTTTGCGTTCTTAGTCCTTTTCGTGATCTTTGGTCCTGAAACAGTTATTACACAAATAAGTACCTAAACATTCGATGTTTGACATATTTATATAGATAATTTACATATTAGCGGGAGATAATTTATGTATATCTTGAGTGTTATCAGCGTCTAAGATCCCTCAAGACTACAACACATCAAGATTTCCAGATTATAAATACTCCAACAAAAGTCATCGTTTAAGTTCCATGAAGGTCCTATATAAGATATAGAAAACTCATGCGTATTTTATTTTAAATAAATTTTTACAAGTTTAAAATTTAAAAAACGTGTGATTTGATTTGTTTTGTGTCTTGAAAATCATAAACAAATGTGCTAAACATGTAATTTAATTTGATTTGGTTAACTGATTTGAAAATATTTGATTGATCGACTAATCTTCATAAATGCAAAATTTTATATCCTTAATTAATTAATTATATGTTTAGCATTTTTTTAGGAAATTTGTTTAAGTGTTAGAATAATTGATTGATTAAATTTTGGAAACATCAAATCATTCCAATTACACACCATAATTTTGATCTATCAAGGTATTAATGTATACTTTATTTTATTTAATTTAATTATAGTTATTGTAATAATTATAATGATGCTGTTTTTTTACTAGTTCAATTTGTATTGTTATGGATTTAATTTTTGTTATTAATTTGAAGCGGGTAAGTAGCTAATCTACATTCCTACTCAAATCTGAAATGATTACACTATTCTCAATAATTTGTTTTGTTAATATTTTCTTTGATACAACACAGCGTGAGAGAGAGAGAGAGACTGAGATTCAAACCAATTGCGAAAATATCTGTTTATACTACTACTCAAAACCACAAGAACCATGTTGTTGATTATGTACTTGACTCTGATTGGAGGTACAATGAACAAAAAAAATCAATATTATAATCAAAGTACACAAAATTAAGAGAGAGATGTTCACGATCAGTTCATCTTTGTGACTTCTAAATTTTAGATCCAACCTAGCCACGTGTCACACTAGCAATGGCCAATCAAACTCTTTATTATTTGTCATCCTCATGTTTGATTTAACCCACATGTATTCATGTATTTACTTTCGAAAGCAGTAAGTTACATTAGAGAAAAAGCAAAGAAAGAATTGGGTTTGATTTTATGAAGTGCTATTAATGTTTTGCTTTTCTTTTAGGTAGAAGATGATGGAAATGATAGAATAGAATAAAGTGATATTTGCTTTGGATACGAGTTAAAATATGAGATTACATATCTAGAGATTTGTGATTGATTATTTAAGAAATTATATTATTTAACAAATAGGTCACCGGTTACATATTAAAGTATTAGTGTTTTTTTTATTTAAAAGTATATTATTATATTTAATGCATAATTTTTTATAAAATAAATAATATTATTGGTTAGGTTGGGTTGTTGATAAATGGTAAAAGAGTTTAGATTAATTGTGTGTATGGGTTGTATATGTGGAGGAGTAAGAAAATAATATTTTAATTAGAGATTGGGTTGTGATAGATTGTTAATAAACATAGTCTAATTATATGTATAAATTGGTGACTTGTTTTTAGGCTTACAAGAACTACTCCGCAGGATGCCGGCCATACGTATGACTAATTTTACCTCTTTGTTTCTTTTTAATATGTCGCTTCTCTTATGTAATTATATATCTTTTTTGATTTATGAAATCAGACGATGAACGAGTTCCCACGCACGAGTGCATATGTCTACCAGTGGACCACATGAAAGAGTGTCAAGAATACCTAAGAAAGATTTTTTCTAAGGTGGAAACAAAGGTGAGCTTTGTCATATCAAATATGCGCTTTTTCATTTTAAAAGTATTTCTTTTTATCACAAGAATTGATAAAGTTTTTTGTATGTTGTTAAAATTGGAGACAAATGCGGACTTCGTCCACCGGCGCAACAAGAAAGGGTGATACTTCCTCCAAGGTCGGAGCAAGAAAAAGTCTTCTAACCGATGATGTTAAATGGGGGATGATGCTGGCTATGAGTTACTTTTTTTATCTATATTTTAGTCGTTTGACAATATTGTCTTGGATTTGTTAGTTTTGTTTTTGTTTCGTAGCCTCCATGCTAGCTCAACTCATATACACCATCAAATGACTCACATAAAGTAATGTGTTTTTAATTCACAGAAATAAAATTACCTTTTTTGACAAAGCAAAACTTCATATTTGAAGTCGTATTGTAGCTCCTTAAAATATTTGAGATTAATATGACATCGTTCATATCCTTCTTCACCAAACCTCTGATTAACATGAAAGTTCAATCAAAGATTAATATCACACCGTGCTATTTAGTAACGTTGTAACATTGATCAAATATATCATGTATTCAAAGATATCATCTAGGTCATGAGGTATGGTTTTTGTTATAAGGATTCTTTTCATCTAGGTCGTTGGGTTATTGGGTAATCAATAGTTTTTTTGGTAATTAAAAGTCAGAAAATAATGATTAAAAGTATTATGGAAATTAATGATCTTTTGTTTTGTTTTTAGTAGAATATTATTGCCATTGTGGGAAAACACTTCCAGGTTTATATGTGTATCATAGTCCATAATATAAGACTAGTTGCACCAGCGCTTTGCGGCGGGCGAGTCAAAGACTCATGCCGTGATTTATGGTGAATATTTATTTTAAATGGATTGCATAATTCAATAATTAAAATATTATGTCGAATCATTTTTCATCTGTTAAACTAAATTTTACATATGCAATATCTATACTACATTATAAAGCATTTTCAACCTATTTTTGAAAATGTTGAAAAATTAAGAAGTGCAAATCCTTATGCACGTTGTACAATCTTTTTATGCAACCAACAAAATTCTATCAAACAATTTAACACCCTCTTTAAAAGCCATTAAAAAGGCTGTTACATTCCAAGTTACAAAACATAATGTACAATCTTTTTATGCAAGCAATAAATTCTGCCAAACAATATAACGCCCTCTTTAAAAACCATTAAAAAGACCGTTACATTTTATCACTATAAATATAACTACAATCCATTTCACACACACACAAACACAGACACAACAAAAAAATTCTCACTATTCTCTCATCTCATAAAAACTATCATCCACCACCCCACCTCATCACGCTGGACCTACCATCGGACGTCACTACCATGCCGGACGTCACCACCACGCCAGACGCCACCAACCGCTGTTTGCCGCCGGCTTCCACCACCGTCTCTGTTTATATGCTATGCGACCTCACACTACTTATTTTAAATTTTAAGATAAGTTTTCTTACATGTTTGTTGAAGTACATGGAAACAAACAAAGAAAACAACATATGAAAAAAGGAAATCATGTAGTACACGCCTTATGTATGTCTTAAAGGTTATGGTAGCATGATCCTTCAAATATAGATAATAACGCATAGTGTTTCTTTATGATTTTGACCCTAAATCAAGAATGACCATGTAATTGGTGTTCTCATTACAGTTTAGCCATCTAGAAAGAAAGTTTGATCACTCTTCGATAAAGATCCGCTCACAATTGTATTTTTTTCTTTTGGATCTTAACTAGAATTGAAAATATAGCGAGAGGGCACGTGCCTAAGTTTTTGAGCAATGGTGTTCTTGGGGATGACTTTATGAAGATAGATGATGGTAAATACAGAAAAGACTGTTGAACCAAATGTTAATGTTGCTTCCTACATAGCAACTATAAAATTAAAGAAGAAAAAAAGGACTAAAGGGTTTAACTTTATGGGTTAATTTTTTTACTTCCAATCTTTAGCGCTACTACTGTAATTGTATAATTGTAATGCAAGGTATGGAACTTATGGTTTGGAATTTTTTAAGTTGTTCCTTGTCTTGTATTTGCCATTTTTAAGTTACTACTATATTATATGCTTTGAAATGGCTATTGTGATGCTGCACTCTAGGAAAAAAGTGAATAGAACTTGTTTTGTGATTTTCCTTCTTAATGGCTACTATATGATCTGCTAGTCTCAAACCCAAACGAGTCCATGATTTTTATAATTTCGATCCAGGATGTCTAAGACCAAAATCGACCAAAGTACGTTGAATAACCGACCCGAAACCCATTCGGTTCGGTTTAGTTCTAGCTAATCCACACATTTCGGATTCGCTTATGTTCGGGTTTGACCCGATGCTCAGCCTTGTCACAAAAGAACGTACCGGGTCAACCCGACCCAACCCATTTGACCCATCTCCAATTTGACCCATTATTAGAGTATAACCCATTTGACACATGCACCTATTCAACACATAACCGGTTCAACCCATGAACGAAACCTACCCGACCTACCCGTTCAGAACCTCTAGTTTATACATCCTTAGTTAACTGTACATCTCTCATTTGAAGAATAATATTATTAAAATTTTAGTGTGTTAAAAGATTTAAAACACTATGGGATGAATCGATGTTGTATTGATTACATTATAATGTGATTGCCACTAAATATATTGGTACTAATGTAAGGTTCGATTCAGTTCTGACTCAATATATTGCGGGGACTATTTTAAGGTTGTTTAAAGGGATCAATTAAGTCGTTGAAGTGAAAATATGAAACTCATTATACGACTCCATAGCATAATTACTTTACAATTCTTAACCATTGTAGTACTTTTCCCACAAACACACCAACTTCAGTTTTTGAAATTTCAGTTCATTGCCTATAAAAACTAATAACAACCTGACTAAAAGGAAACAACCCAAGCCAATCCAATTCCCATTCGGTTCGCTTCGGTCTAGCTTTTGAACACATTTCAGTTTGGGTTTCGGTTTGGTTCATGTTTGCCCTGATGCTCAGCCCTAGACCACATGATACTGCTTTCACCTAAACTGATCATAAAAGCCTGCCAGTTTTATGAAAGTTTGTTCTTCGTTTAAGTTTTATATGTTGGACATGATTTCAATATTAACAATCTGATATCACGTTAGACTGTAAATACATAAAGTCAACGATTACATACTATTTGCTACAAACTAAAAGAATTACAGATCTTACTATTTGTTACAATCATTCTAGTGACAAAAATAACCATGCTCTTGTTCGAATTGTTAACTTAAGATTTAGCTTAAGCTCGTGCTTATACTTTACTCAGTGTGAAGGAGTGTGTGTTTAATATGCATTTCCATGCCAAGCCGGTGATATAAAAGATCCACATAAATAACACTTTCCCCCAATGTTAGTTCTCCTTCACAAAAAAGAAAGACAATAACTTACAGATAAATCATAAAGAACATAACTTTGCAAACCTATAATCAGAGTAGGAGTAAGGAATCATATATCAAGCATACATTAAACTAAAGAAGCAACTGAAAAGAATGGAAACTGGAAATAATTCATCCAACAAGATACCATCTAGGCCCATAAAAGGTAATTTGACAAAAACCTTGCTATTTAATGTTTCTTATTAGTATCAAAATATATTCACAATTGAAGATGAGAGTATAAAAGAATGTGTAGAAACAAAAGCTAAACAAACACATTGATAATAAATATCAACAAAAGCTAAATTCCTAGCTAGTAAAAATCATACCTAAATATCTAGGATTTACATGAGTTGATGTTCATACCTCATTTAGAATTTCTGTATAAACCACATTTGTTGTGTATGCACCATTTTCATTAAACTTTTTTACCGGCTTGATTAACATCTTTGTGGTTGCTTGTGACACCCCTCTAGAAAGAGCGACATAAAGTTATCCATGCGAGAACACAGATTCAGGTAAGTATACACCAACATTTGGAATAGTTTGGCCTTGAGATTTGCTGATTGTCATAGAAAAGCTTAGATGAATGGGAAATAGTTTTCTCTTCAAGTTGAATAGAAATAAATCATATGTTGGTGATAGAGGGATGCTTGGCAGGAAGACTCTTTTTCTCGCATGAACAGCTATTTCAGCATCTATTACGTTTGGTTGAAAAGGCCTAAATATAATTCTTGTACCGTTACATAAACCATTTGACGAATCCATGTTGCGTAATAACATGATAGGAGACCGTATTTTGAGGCATAGGTAATGTGGAGGCAAACCTCTCACTGTTACAGTGTTCAAGAATTCCAAGGTATAAAAGATGTTCTTGTTATCCACAGCTTCATCAAAGCTATAGTATACCTTTTCTTCACCCTAAAATCTTTCGATCAACTCGTCATTTATCACATCAACATTCTCGTTTTTGGTGGTCAATATTGCATGAGATATGATATATTCAGGCTTAGTTCCGTTGATATACAAATCTAGAAAAATGGCATCGATCAAAGCATTTTTTAATGTAGATTTGTCACTATAAGGAATAGTCATACTATCTAGTATATGTATATAGCTACCGTCAACCGTTTCTTTGCTACCATCACCAATTCTTACCAGATAATTAGAAAACCATGGATCGGTGCATGCCCTCATATTTATCTTTAATGTCATCTTTTTAATTGATGATCAAAGAGGTGACATTTTTAAGCTTGCATATACTAATTAAGCACGCGTTCCATGTCTAACGACAGGCAAAACTTGACGGAAACACCCCCTAATACCATGACCTTACCTCCAAAAGGACTTCTAACCCCCATTATGGCCTGTAGTGAATGATGAAGGGCCTCTACTGCATTTCACTTCGCCATAGATCTGCTTCATCCCATCTCATTAATTTTGCTTGACGTAGTACTTCGGCAGTTCCACTTTGTTTCTTAATACTGCATTTCTTCTCAATGTTAAGATGAATCTTTAACATATTATTAGCCGATGCACCAAAAGTGGCTGTGGCTATTGCGATCAGACCATGAGATCGATATGGCTAATAATTTCATCATATGCAACTTGCTGGTCATGATTTAAAAATTCCGAGAACGCATGTGTTCGTCCTGCATAACTATTGCATATTCTTCTTGCAACTAATGGAAAACACCGAACTGTGTGTTTGCTTCAAGACTTATTTTCGAAAGATCAAAATCAATCAGATTCTTACCCATACTTTGAAGAGATATATTGATGTCATTAAGAACCATATCACAAAATTGGACAGAACTATCATATTGACCAGGACCGGTCCTGAGTTTTCTGCTGCCTTGGGCGAGATGGTTTTTCATGCCCTATCACTACAAGAAATGAGAGAACGGGCGACAAACTTTTCCCTGGCGACTTAAGTCACTGGAGAAACATCGCTAAACGACAAAAATGCGTCCTACGTGGCACTACTTTTGCTAGAAATTTTATCAAAGTTTTACTAAACAAATCCCCGGCGACATGTGGCCGGGATACTTCGGTTAGGATTTGACCCAAAAAACTACCAAAAAAATGAGCGGAAAATTTTCCCGCTATACTTTCCCTGGCGACATGTCGCCGGGGATAGGTTTGACGAATGTTAAGCGAGATTAAGAAGGGTCATTAAGGGTTTTCATCGATGGTTTAAAATATCCCCGGCGACATGTCACCGGGGAATATTTGTTGCACTAGGTGAACAAAATATCTCGTATTCCTCGTTTGAATGTGTTTAATTAAGGGCATATAATAACTAATTATATCGTTAAAACGCAGTTATGGTAATTGATAAGAGTTGGATCTATTTAGGGCGTCATGAAAAAGCAATTTTTACCTATCTTATGAAATTCATCGAGCATTGCAAGCCGTTAGTGAATAGTTCTGAAAATGTAAAATGTCCATGCAAGTCTTTTCATAATGTATCTTGGGTTTCCATCCCCGAGCTTCCACGCCACATTACGAATAATGGGTGGGACCCAAGTTATAAAACATGGACTAACCACGGTGAACCGAATGTTCTTCCGCCAGTAATACATAACATAACACAACCTCAGATGAGGAGTGACATGACAGCGTACCTTAATGATCTTAGATACATTTCTTTGAATAATGAACAAAATGAGCCAACTCAAGGAGATATCAGTGAGACAAGTAATGAACCAACTCAAGCTATACGTAGCGAGTTTGAAGAGTTATATGCGAGTGCCAATGAGGAGTTGTACCCAGGTTGTGACTATGTGAATCGATTAGACTTTTTGACAAAGTTTACATATTTTAAGGTTAAAGGTAAATTGACTAATTCTATATTCAATGAAATGCTAGAGTTTTTCCAAAATGTATTTCTGACCACTAAAGGATACAAGCTCCCACCGTCATACTATGCAATAAAGAAGACATTTAAAACGATCGGGTTAGGGTATGGTGTCGATACAATACTGAGATAAAGCGATTTGCTTCTTATTCGGGGCGAAAATCACAAAGAAGTAAGTTTTGTCGTTTGTAAATGAGTAGATGGAGAAGATAGTAACACAATCCGGGGAATAAATTTACTAAGAAATGTGTTGTGTTACTTTTCGATCATCCTAGACTACAAGTTTGTAAAAGTCCTAAGTCACACAGCAAGAAATTGACTTGGCATGCTACTAGAAAGTGTACGAAGCCTGGTAAGATGCAACACCCGGTTGATGGTAGAGCATGGAAGAATTTTGACATCAAGTATCCAGATTTTGCAAAAGAACCAAGAAATGTTCGATTAGGGTTGGCTGCTGATGGTTTCAATCCATTCGGCAACCTTAGTCAGTCTTACAGCATGTGGCCAGTGATACTGACAACATAATTACAATCAAGCCTCCGAGGTTATGTAAGAAGAAAGAGTCTTTCATGCTAACGTTGTTAATTCCTGGCCCTAAATCCCTGGGCAAGGACATTGATGTTTACTTAAGGCCTTTGATTAATGACCTAAAGGATTTATAGGCAAAGCCAGGTGTCAAGACTATAAATGTTGCTAAAGGCCAAAAGTTCAATATGAGAGCGATAGTTTTATGGACCATCAATGATTTTCCTGCTCCAAGTAGTTTATCTAAGTGGAGTGGGCAAGGTTACAAGGCATGCCTTACATGTAATGAAGACACTCCATCTACGCGCGTCTTAGGCAAAACAGATTATGTTGGTCGCAGAAGATTCTTAAAGAAGCCTCATAAATGGAGGAGGTCATTTGATTTCAATGGTGAAATCAAAAACAGAGATCCTCCATGAAAATTTGACCGAGATGACATCATGGCTCAACTTGCTAGATTGCCCACGTGTGTGAAGGGTAAACATCCGATGTATGGGGGTGTGAAGATAAAACGTAATGTTCTTGTCAAGCTGAACTATACTAAAGGATCTATTTTTTACGAGCTTGAGTATTGGTCTTTTCTTACACTAAAACACAATTTAGATGTCATGTATATCGAAAAGATGTGTTAGAGAGTATCTTGAACACTTTGTTAATGAATGACAAATCTAAAGATACCACCAAGGCAAGACAAGACTTGAAAAGGCTGGGCATTCGAAGTGGCTTATGGCTCGGCGAAAACAAAAACAGGAAGTGCACGAAGGCTCATGCTTCTTATTCTTTCACACCAGGGGACAGAAAAAAGTTTTGTCAGATCATCAAAGGAGTTAAACTACTGGGTTCGGATGCAACTTCAAGAACAAAGTGACCTATAATGATACCAATATAACTGGCCTGAAGTCTCATGACTGTCATATAATGATGCAACATTTACTTCCTTATGGACTTTAGCAATACTTGCCCACAGACGTTGCAAAACCAATAATCAAGATATGTTTATTCTTTAAGCAAATCTGCTCTCAAACTTTGATGGAGGATGACATGTTGAAACCTCAGAGCAAGGTGATCGATATTTTATGCAATCTCGAGCTCATATATCCTCCTGGTTTCTTTGAAATTATGATTCACTTGGTTATCCATTTACCTCTAGAGGCTCTTGAAGGTGGACCTATTCGCCCCCGGTGGATGTATCCATTTGAAAGATTCATGAAGAAGCTAAAAAATTATGTATAATATAAAGCTAAGCCAGAAGGTTTGATTGCGGAGGGTTATGTTGTAGAAGAAGCATTGACTTTCAGTTCTCATTATTTTTGGGATGTTACCATGAAATTTAATCATGTCGATCGTAATGTGGATTGCCCTTCTTCGACGTGTCACTTTCAGGTGTTCAGATCAATATGTAAGTCGATTGGTTTACGGTCGGTTATTCATATTAAAGAAAGTGATATGGTATGTACTTCACAACAGTCCTAAAATCGACACGTACCGGGTCCAGTTCAAGAGGTACGTGTTTTTATTTTGAAAATTCTTTTATCTTAACATATCTTTTTGATGACTTATTCTAATACCATGTATAACACCCTGTGTTTTCAAGTCTTTGACGA
>BQNB010162966.1:0-11345 GCA_026074375.1 Tanacetum coccineum | reverse complement strand
TTCCAATTGAGCTCCTAAATCATCAGTTTAACAATTAAAACAACATAATCTATTATCACCTTTGCAGCTGTGATATTAGGTATCGGACTAATGCAACATATATAGAGATAGTTTTGTATGTTTTATTTTATTTTATCTATAATCGTTACTAGTTTTAGATTCATTCAATTGGTAGGATTCATCCACCAAAGTTTAATTTTGTTCTTGATTTCACACTGCGCAGAAAGCTATGCACACCATTTGCTCCAGCAATTGATGAGGTCTCACTGTTTCCAGATAATGAAGTATCTTTAAGATAAAGGGGTTGGATGTTAGGTTCCACTTAAAATTTGAAAAAACAATGTGTATGAAACACAAATATAGTTTTCAAGCTGTAATATATGTTAATAATGTACCTTTTCTCCTTCTCTATTTGGATCCGTAACTGGTTTGCTACCTTCTTTGTCTTAGCACTCATCATGTCTTGTAACTTTCTAGCAAGTCAAAAATTGGATACAATCCGGTTTTAATAGGTGTTTTAGGGTTAATGAATAAATCGTATTGTTTTATGGTTCGTGAATAAAATTATTCTTTGTGATAGATATCTTCTTAAAATTAATTCCTAAATTATCTAAAAATAATATTTAAAATATATACCGAATTTTAGAATCAATAGAATAGAAGTAATTATCTTTTGCATGACCTTATATATTTTAAGTTGCAAGGTATAATCAAAAAAATCACCTAGTCTAGTGGTTGAGTGGTTTGTTAATATTACAAACAACTCAAGTTCAAATCTTATTGGCTACAAATTTTTTGGAAAGACGAATTTTACAAAAAAAAAACAAATTTTACCAAAAAAACGAATTTAAAATTAAAAAAAATGAAATTAACCAAAAAAATAAAAAAATAGTAATGACATGGCATCCAAGATGACGTGGCATTAAATATTTAAATGCCTCCTGTTATATTTAGTTATATACCGAATTTTAGAATCAATAGAATAGAAGTAATTATCTTTTGCATGACCTTATATATTTTAAGTTGCAAGGTATAATCAAAAAAATCACCTAGTCTAGTGGTTGAGTGGTTTGTTAATATTACAAACAACTCAAGTTCAAATCTTGTGGGCTACAAATTTTTTTGAAAGACGAATTTTACAAAAAAAACAAATTTTACCAAAAAAACGAATTTAAAATAAAAAAAACGAATTTAACCAAAAAAAAAAAATAGTAATGACATGGCATCCAAGATGACGTGGCATTAAATAGTTAATGTTCTAGTTATATATGTGTAGTCAATATATATATGTATCTATATATATATTATCAATATATAGTATAATTTAATATATATATATATATTTTTTTATATATATATATGTGTGTGTTATTATATATATATGTTTATATATATACATTATTATATATATATGTATCATATATATTATATTATATGTATTATATACTATATATATATATATATATATATATATATATATATATATATATATAATTATACATATGAATTTGATATAATGTATACTCATATATATGTATAATTATTTTTTTAAAAAATATATATATATACACACATATATATATATATATATATATATATATATATATATATATATATATATATATATATAGACAAGCGTTCATTTGAGAAGGCTAATTTTTGTGAGAAGGAAAGAATAGATTATATAGACAAGCGTTCATTTGAGAAGGCTAATTTTTGTGAGAAGGAAAGAATAGATCTTAGCCTTCCATTTGCCCCTCCTTTTTTAATCTAGTGGTGTAGATTAGATTAAAACTTTGCACTAACTCTTTACACTAAACAAAGACGAAGGGGGTTTTTTGTAATTTCACATCCATAATTATAGGGTCTGACTAAACTTCATTCCATATGTTCCACGCCTCACACAAACACAAGTCTCTCTCAAATCACCATCACCATCACCATCGATCACCGGTGGTTAACCACCATCACCACCGTTAACCTCCATCACTACCAATCACACCGATCAATCTCACGATGATAATCATCATCAAAAACGAAAAACCCCTAATTAATGATGATCCTAAATAACATAAAATTCGATGAATATGAGTGAAGAAGAAGAGGAAGCAACCAGAGATTAATGAAGAGGATGAGATTTTTAAATCAGATTAAAAAAAATTCAAGTAACTGATTATTTTTTGATAAAATTTAACTGTAGAATTTGAAATTATTATGCATTTGAAGTTATTATGATTGCTCAAATTGTAAATATGTCACATATGAATGTATAGATTACGAATTAGGTCTTGATTGCTATAAGCGACTTAATTAGTTTGCGTAAAGTAGAATATAGCAAAGATTAAGTTTATTAAGAGCATCTTGGCATGTGAAGATATAGAAGATATTTTTCTTCGCGCATGAAGATATAAGAGATATTCTTCTTCACCTGTGAAGATATAGGAGATACTTTTCTTCACTTGTGAAGATATAAGAGATATTTTTCTTCGCGCGTGAAGATATAGGAGATATTCTTCTTCACGTGTGAAAATATGTGAGATATTTTTCTTCACTTGTGAAGATATAGGAGATATTTTTCTTCACTTGTGAAGATATAGGAGCTATTTTTCTTCACCTGTGAAGATATAGGAGATATTATTTACTATGGTCTATCTTTGGACTGCAAAGTTGCTGATGTTATTAAGAATGAGATGTGGGACTAGCCAGCTGATCTTGTGTGTAAGTTTGATGCTTTATCCGTCATTACTCCCCCGTGTCATATAGATGGGTAAAGCTGATAAGGTGGTGTGGAGGAATAATATGGGTAGACATAAGGAGTTTTCTGCTGTTTGGATTGATATTAGAAGTGGTAGTAATTTGTTCTTTGGTCTAGGCTTGTTTGGTTTAGCCAATGTATCCCAAGACACTCATTCATGCTTTGGCTTGCTATACTTGGAAGACTCAAAACTCATGATACAATGGGGCATTTGGAGAGAAAGGATAATTTATTTTGTGTGTTCTGCAAAAAAGTGCCTGACAGCCATAAGCACCTTATCTTTTGAGTGTGATTTTCCTAAAGAAGATGGTCTAGGTTAAAAGGTATGGTAAGGCTTGATCATGCCCCTAATAGCTGGTATGATATTCTTGATTATCTCATGAAAAGGCCTATTAATAAGTCTATTTGGAGCATTTTACAAAGATTGGTATTAGGTGCTTCTGTTTACATAATGTGGCAGGAAAGAAATTTGAGAACTTTCCAAAGTATAAGGAGATCTTTGGAAGAGGTTTGTAATTTGATAAAAGATGTTGTTAGGCTTAGAGTAATGAGTTTAAGTCATTCCTTCTGCTCAAGTGTTTGATGCTGCTAACATACGGAATTTCCATGTTAGTTTTGATATGGGGTCTAGAAGAGTGAAATTGATATCAAAGAAGAAAACTTTATGTTAGTTCTTGGTACGTTTTCGGCTCTCTGATGGTTTAAATGGTTATCTTGATGGATTGAAAGTTTAAAGTTTTGCTGCTTTATATGGAGAAATAAGGTTGGCGTTTGTTCTTATAGTTGCTGTTATTTTTTAGTTGATGTAAATGTTCCTTTTGTTTGTTTTGTCTCTGAGAAGATCATGGTTTTTTGCTACTTTGATGAAGGAAATGTGTTTTTTGTTTGTCGTGTGATGAATAGAAACAATGGAGTTGTTTTAATGTTTAGTATGGATGAGGAAATGTATTTTTTGGTTGGGTTGTTCACTGATAATGGTTGGTTTCTGGTGCAAAAAGGGTGCTTGGGAAATGACTTTATAGACAATATGATGCATAAAGGGTGTTCGGGTTATGGTTTTTTGATTATTCTGGTTATGGCAAACGATTTGGATGGTATTTGTGTGAAAATGGATCTTGGTCTTCTTTTGGGTATAGCTATTCACGTGGAGTACTGGTATGTTATCTCAGTTAGTCTTTGGCCCAGGATTATATAAAAAAGATGGATAATGGCTTGAATATTTTGAATGGGCTTTGTTTGAAGATGGTTGTCGGACCTCATCTGACGACTAAATGTAGTCTTTTTGTTTC
The DNA here is from genome assembly GCA_026074375.1 of Tanacetum coccineum. Classification (NCBI taxonomy): domain Eukaryota; kingdom Viridiplantae; phylum Streptophyta; class Magnoliopsida; order Asterales; family Asteraceae; genus Tanacetum; species Tanacetum coccineum. The sequence continues at coordinate 7,301 of BQNB010162966.1, read as the reverse complement.
TATCTTTTTATTTTGTAATAAGTCTAGATATCATAGAGTTCTATTATTTTTTGTCATGTTTCCAAAACATGTTTTGGGTATGTCATGCTACTTTAACTTCTATGGGGTTGTCCATATGAAGTTTTCCGTGTAAAGTTTTTGTGTTTTAATATTTTTGCCAGGGTATCGTCCCTTTTACCCAAAAATAAAATAAAATATATAGATGAATGTGTCTTTAATTTCAGGCGTTGACTGCAACATCGGTTAGGAGACATCAACCGGACATATTGTTGTTTAATAGACGATTACAAATGATAATGTGTTTCGAAATTTTAGTTTTAGGGCTGTGTTTATTTCTCTCACTAGTAGCAAGTTCTTATTTACTATATTTCTGTATTATTTGACTAATAAGTGCTGCTTTTGTAGTTCACTGAAGCACGGTCTCCCTTCATAAAAAAGTTAAAAACCATTATCCACCCCAGAAAGATAAAGACCAATGTGCACCCTATTTACCTTTTTGCACATGCGAAAAAATTTGTATTTGACGCTTACTTGTATTTATGAAGGTAAACTTGATCAGGGAGCTTCCTCGGAAGAGCAAAATAGTAGCGACGCACAATGACAGTCCTGATGTATGTATTTAGTTTACATGCTTTATTTGTTTTTGTCAATATCTTGTTAGTTATGATATATGATCATATCAATCAGACTTTTGTATTCTTTGTTTGTATTGCTTTGGAAACTGGGATGCTGAAGCTCAGGTACCTACTTACCTAAGCGTGACATTTCCATACTTACCAGTACCAGTTATTGTTACTTATTTCCTAGTTAGGTGATAAATTAAGTACTAATACATTGTCTGATGCAGTTGTATTGTACGATTGCCCATGCTCTGGAGAAAACCAAGTACCCTGATTCAGGTATATACTGGAAGAACTTTGAGGAAATGTATCACTTTTCATCGCATTGACAGCTGATCTTATTGCCATGAACCATACCGACTTCATCATTACAAGTACTTTCCAAGAGATTGCGAGGAGGTATATTTTCCTATTCTCACTTTCTTCAGTTTTTGTTTATAAATGAAAAGCCTAAATATAATGTGAGAAAATGGATGATGCAGCAAGGACACGGTTAGACTAAATATAATGTGAGAAAATGAAAATGGATCATACTGCCTTTACAATGCCTGGACTATACAGGGTGGTTCACGGGATTGATGTTTTTGACCCTAAGTTCAATATTGTGTCACCCGGTGCTGATATAGGAATCTACTACTCTGACACTGAGAAAGAAAAGAGGCTCACAGCACTCCACCCTGAAATCCATGAACTTCTCTTCATCTGTAGAAAACGATAAGGCATAGTGTACATACTGCTTACACACGTCATGTATTTATTATTTATGGGATCAATTTAAATTAAAAGTAACATTCGAGTGTTGCATATATAGGTGTGTGTTGAAAGACAAGAATAAGCCGATTCTGTTCACAATGGCGTGATTGGACAATGTGAAGAACTTAACAGGACTGGTGGAGTGGTATGCCAAGAATGACAAGCTTTGTGAATTGGTGAACCTTGTTGTGGTTGGTGGTGATAGAAGGAAGGAATCTAAAGATCTTGAAGAGCAAGCGCAGATGAAGAAGATGTACGAGCTCATTGAAAACTAACAAACTCAACGGACAATTTAGATGGATTTATTCACAGATGAATACAGTGAGGAACGGAGAGTTGTATTGTGTGATTGCAGACACAAGGGGAGCGTTTATGGGATTTCAATACGCGCAAAGAAAGAATCTTGCAGACTTCCTTCAAGAAGTAAGTTGTCGCAGAATTATCAGAAATGAATGACTTAATTTGTTCAATTTCATTTAGTCAAATATGTTAAATGAAACGGGTTGTTTCTGAGAAGGATCAAGAGCAATATTGGTCTGTTCTGTCAAAAAGTTTGCTGAAACATTTCGCTAATATCGAGTATGAAAGAACTTAGTTGAGGAACTAAGTGTTCCGTTTGATCGGCAATACAATAATCTGGCATCCTTATCAACTTCTAGTTACGGTGTCAAGAGAAGCGAACTTCCTAAGGTAATTTTTCGCTGGCAATTGCTACTGATGCAAAGAAACTCATTCATCTACGTTTTCAAATTCGTTCAGGTAATGTAGTTAGCCAACAGACTAGTATTTGCAGTCTCATAAAGCATATTTTTCATATTCTGTTATTAAACTTGTGTTGATCTCAAGTACCATCTGTTGTTTTCCAGCTTCTATTTGTTGCATTAATCACAATGAGCGTATTCTTCTGAACAATTCTGCATCATTCAACGGTTGACGATGGAGGCCTATATCTCGGGGAGCTTTATTTTTCTATGGTTATTCTTCTTTCTAATGGGTTCACAGAATTCCCGACGTTAGTTGCCAAGCTTCCAATGATCTACAAGCATAGAGACTTGCACTTTTATCCTTGTTGGATTTATACACTTCCTTCTTGGATTTTAAGTATCCCAACTTCACTCATCGAGTCTGGTATATAGGTGATAGTTACTTAGTACGTCGTTGGGCTTGATCCAAATTTTGTCAGGTACATGTCAACATGGTTTTCCATAAATTATGCCGGCTAACTTCAGGTGGAATATGACCTTGTTATCCTAGTAAATACGAGACCCCTAAAATCTTGGAAGGAGACACTTAATCTCATATGCACTGTAAGTTAACTAATCTTTGAGTAAATACTTGCAATTTGTGCAATATTGCCACCTTTGTCATTGTAAATATATTTGAATTATGAGGAAGTTCGTAACAGACCAATCATTATTGATCTTTGTTTATGCTTATTACTGATGCTTGTACGACACAATTTGCACAGGGGGGAGGGGGGATTGGACTTTACTATGTGATACCCTTGCTTCTAGACTCATAGCTGCTGGTAATACACTAGCCGATATTATTTGTTACAATGTGCCAGAAATATCGATAAAATGGTGGAAATGTAGTCGAAAAATGTAACATCTGAGCGTGAAGGGAAATCCTATGTTGACCTTCTTCAGGTAGGCTTCATATTGAAACTTTAGTTTATTGATGCATTATTAACTCATCCTATCGGGGTGTTAGGATCTAATGGAGAAAACTGTAGTCCTTGCTTTAGCAACTGGTCAGAAGAGATTCAGTGCTTCTCTATGCAAACTTGTTGAGAAGTATGCTGAAATATTAGCAAGTCAAGGACTTTTAACAACTATGGAATATATGAAGCTAATGGGAAATGAAGATTTGTCTCCTGAACTGGTGATATTGCGAGATCGAATAGCCCTTTTATGGGAACGAGGTATACATTATTGTGCTACTATCACACACAGCCCATAGCTCTCTTTTTTTGGATGAACTTTTTTCTCTCATTTCTGTTTTTGCTTGGTTCATGTATTATAACAAAATCTGTCTGTTTATATGAATGCAATTTATATAATCTAAATCAGATCTCTGTAATGTAAATAAATAGTATGCATGTACTCCCCTTAATGCTTTTCCAGCCTGACCTCACCATTCTCTTTTTAAAGATTGTTGAACGTTTGCGGAATCAGACCACTGTAATTTAAATAATTAGTATGCATGTACTCCTCCTAATGCTCTTCCAGCCTGACCTCAGCATTCTCTTTTTAAAGATTGTTGAATGTTTGCGGTTAGTGAAGTATATTTTTTATGTTTCATTAGAAGTATGTACCTGCTAGTTAGAAAAAGTTTAAGCAACAAATATGCATAATGCAATAAAAACAAAGAGAAATCAATGGACTGCAAGCTCACCTATTCTCTTTTTAAATATTGTTGAACGTTTACAGTTAGTAGAAGTATATTTTTTATGTTTCATTAAAAGTATGTACCTGTTAGTTAGAAAAAGTTTAAGCAACAACTATGCATAATTCAATAAAACAAAGAGTAATCGATGGACTAGCTCATCTATTCTTGACCACTTGACTCTGTCCTCTTTACCTCTTTAGGACCGCGTACCGAATCGAATCGAGAAACCGGATCAAATTGGACCGAACTGAACATATTTCGGTCCAGTCCTCGGACAACCCATTCCCTCATATTCGGTCCTTTGTCCGGTCCAGTTTGGCCTTACACACGAATGGCCATTATGTTTTGTTGGACCGAACCGGCTTTTGGTCCGGTCCTTGGTCTACTGTTTTCGGTCCGGTCCGGTTTTCGGACTGTGACCAGCCCTACTTGTTACTACACTTCGCCCTACTTGTTACTACACTTAAATGTGAAGTTTTAAGTAATATCATGTACTTTAGTTCTTGCTATGTATTGCTTTTATGAAATTGACACATGTGAATACTGAAGTGCTGTAGTATTATGTAGTTTAGCTCTTACCACCTTATTGTTTTACAGGGTTCAGCTGAAGTGTTGTTTTCTCGAAGAAGTGATGCACTCCAGGCACTTAAGCGGTACAACTATGTACAATTGGATGGCAGGCCTATGAGGATTGAAATTGAAGGCTCTAAGTCTGAGATTCCTATTTCTGCTCGTGTAAGTGTTGTAGGAGGTCTAAATGGATAAAGGACAGTTGTGATGAGGTATGATAGTGCTCTATTGTTTTAAATTTACTTCTTTGTGTGCTTGCTCACGCTTTTATATTCTTTCCATGAATTTTGATGTGTTTGGTTCATGGAGGCATTCATCATCTTTTTTAAATGAGGTTGCTTGTTTTTCTAACTAAAAGCCTACAGATGTAATGTACTATGCTAAACGTTTCACATATATATCTAGTTAACTGTGTCTAGATTTGGTTTCTCAATTGCTTAGTGCTAAGATAGTTTTTATCAGGGAAACACTTCTTTGTGTAATAATAGGCCGTGGTTTTAAATCTTACGAAGCAGGTAGCCGAGATAGTCTGATACAGATAGGTTTACCTAAACGTATAGTACCTCATAATGTGAAATCTTAAATCAATCAAATTGTTGTGTACTCAGGCCAGTATAAATTTTGTTACAGTTTAAGCTATTACTATGTGATATAGTAGCTGTTTAGAGTCTATAAATTGGGGTTAAGTGGCTGAGGCATTTTGTGCCCAAAACTAAAGTAGACATTATTTAATGTACATATTTATTTCTTTACGTTTGCTGTGAGTAATCACTTTTTGTTTTTAGTGAAATGTATGCAGTCACATTTATGGTTAACTTATTTCATTGTTTTATAACCTTAGGTACGTCATTGAGGCGTATTTAATAGGAAATGTTTTGTTTTTTGTTTGGACTACCAAACTAAGGTTATACAATACTAAAAATGCAAAGCAAAAGGACAGTTATATTATACATTTAAGAATCACTAACAATATACAGAAACTAATTCTTTCAAGGTCATACTTATTATTTTGTAATACATTGTTCCATTTTGATGGACTAAGTTTTTTTGGCCTGTGGTCGTACTCATATATACATGTTTGCATGTCTAAAAAGCTACTGTATATAAGGCTCTACACGAATATATATTTTTGTTGCCAGTTAGTCTTAAGTTAAGATTAAGTGTTCTATTTTTCACCAAATTGTGTTGTTGTCTTTGCATTTCTGCAAGAGCTTACATAAGTTAATAACTCGTTAAATTGTGCATTTTTTACTTGATAAGTGACAAATGTTGTTCTTGCATAGTTATAAATGGATACAACAAATTGCTAAAAGTGGAGGAGGTGGGGATATATGGGGAGTCTTTTCCAAGTGGCATAAACTTAAAGGGGATTAAACGATGTGCTCAGATGCGTTGCTGAAGCAAGTTAGATCATATCAAGGATCCGAGTTGTGGAAAGATAAAGAGCTGTTTGTAAAGTTTGTTCATGGTATAATAGATACAAGAAGTGTATAGAAATTAAGGTGGCTGATGCAAGAGGTTGTATGAAAATTTGGGTTTGTGCTTTCTGGATTGGAAGGCTTGGCATTTATCAGAATAATAAAAATTAGCTTATGTATAGCAGTTGAAAACTAGAAACATCATATTCATGCGTGCAAATTATAAGCAAGGATTGAAACATTGCTCTAACTAGCGCATTTTTTATATTATAAGTGCAAAAATATAAGATATTGATGTTTACTATACAATTATTTATGTTTTATAAGAATTATCTTCACATGTGCAAATTATGAGCAAGGATTGAAAATTTTATCTTACTAGTGTATTTTTTATACTAGAAGTGCAAAATTATAAGATATTGATATTTCCACTCGAGCAAATTATAAGCAAGGATTGAAGCATTGCTCTTACTAGCGTATTTATTAAACTATAAGTGCAAAAATATGAGATAATGATGTTTACTAGACGGTTATTTAAGTTTTGTAAGAATGTATCTTCACATGTGCAAAATTATGAGCAATGATTGAAGATTTTATCTTACAAGTGTAATTTTTATACTAGAAGTGCAAAATTATAAGATATTGATATTTAATACACGACTATTTAAGTTCGTAAAATTATCTTCAAGCGTGCAAATCATGACCAAGGATTGAAACATTGCTCTTACTAGCGTATTTTAATACTAGAAGTGAAAAAAATATGGGATATTTATGTTTACTAGACTATTATTCAAGCTTTGTAAGAATTATCTTCACGTGTGCAAATTATGAGCAAAGATTGAAGATTTTATCTTACTAGTGTATTTTTTAAACTAAAAGTGCAAAAATATGAGATATTGAAGTTTACTAGACGGTTTTAAGTTTTGTAAGAATGTATCTTCACATTTTTTTTTTGAACGGCAAATTGAAATTAATAAAAAAACTAGCAAGAAGCTAGAAAATTACAAGGATATAGATTTAGGACATTTCATCCAGGAAATCCAATCAATATTGTTTTTACATCTATTGGAACACCAAGTAAAAGAGTACGAAACAATATCATCTTGTTGGTTTCATCTTACTAGCGTATTTTCTATACTATAAGTGCAAAAAGATGAGATATTAATGTTTAATATATGATTATTTAAGTTTTGTAAGAATATTTTCACGCGTGTAAATTATAAGCAAAGATTGAAGCTTTAAGCTTACTAGCGTATTTTTATATTAGAAGTGAAAAAATAAAAGATATTGATGTTTAATAAACGATTATTTAAGTTTTGTAAAAATATCTTCACGTGTGCAAATATGAGCAATGATTGAAGCTTTGATTTTATGAGCTTATTCTTTATACTGGAAGTGCAAAAATATGAGATATTCATGTTTAATAGACGATTATTTAAGTTTTGTAATAATATCTTCATGCGTGCAAATTATGAGCGATGATTAAAGCTTTTATCTTACTAGCGTATTTTTTATATTAGAAGTGCAAAAATATGAGATAGTGATATCT
>BQNB010162962.1:0-14496 GCA_026074375.1 Tanacetum coccineum | reverse complement strand
CCCATGGTGCGGTGGTGGTGAGGTGTGGGGCCGTGATGGTGGTGTGGTGATGGTGATGATAATGATGGTGGTGGTGTTGGGGCTGCCGTGGGGCAGCGGCCGTAGGAGAAAGGGGGGAAAGCCGGCTGTTGTCGTCGAAAGGGGGAGGGGAGCCGCGGCGCGTGGTATAGATGATCGGGTAGATCGGGTGACGAGGAATCTTTTTGGATTCGGCCAGAAAAGTCCGCCAGAAAAGTTTTCCGGCGACGGCGACGTGGTGGTAGCTGGTATCCGGCGGCTGGCCGGCGGCCGAAAATCATGGGAGAGGGGAGAGCATTTTGTGTTGGTGTGTGTGTGTGTTATAATTTTGTAAATGAAATTTTTTATAAAACTTTAATATATATATTAAAAGTTTTAAATAAAGTGTAGTGTGTTTAATAGTTGAAGGTTGATTATGTAAATATTTCACAGGGACCAAAAGTGTAACTTTTGGTAAATATTGGTTTGGGACTCGTTTGAACTAGTTAACGGATGATTCAAAAGACGAAACTTGCGACATTGCGTTTCAAATTATTTTTCCTATAAAAATGAGTATTTACTTGATAACATTTCATAAATGTTTTTATAATATTTATTTAAAATGTTTTGTAAATTATTGAGTAACACTGTTAAGCTTTGATCAAAAAATATATTTTGACTTGAATGTTCACGTTTTTAATTAAACGTTTTTGAATAAGGTATAAATAATTTATTAAATATTTTTATTTAATAAAGAGTGATAATTAAATATGATTTAATTATTTTCGTGTTGATACGCGTCGTGCGCGGCTTTCAAAACTTTGCGAGGGTATTTCGGTCATTTTCTAATTATTTTCGGGTCTCGTGCAAAACTAAAAAGTTGTATGAAATATCGTTTTACATCAAATTGCTTTAGGGTCTGAATCGTGAAAACGTGATTTAGTGGTTCGTTTTTGATAAATCAACTATGAATTAATATATATGCTTTTTCGTTTTCGAATCAAATAATTTATAAATAAATTTTATAAACGACAAGCATGTAATAATAAATATGATTTATTATTTAAATATGTTCCTAAAATTGACGGTTGTTACAGTCTTCCTACGTTAAAGGAGCGCCGTCCCGGTGCTCCATTCGACTTATTCGTCTCGGGTTTACTAGTGATTAGATGAGTGGATATACCTAGGTCATCGTCGAGGTTCCAACGAAAATTTGAGTGAACAAAGGTCAAAGCATAGAATATATGCAATCGATATGAGCGAATGAATCAAATGTAATGAGAATCTTCAAAAGGAAGGATATAATACATGACTCGAAGAAAAAGCCATTGGAACGAAGAATTCAACAAGTTGTCAGTTCTTGAAAGTGGTTATTGATTTATTACTATTAGATTATCAAGTTCGCGGCGGTCGATACACATTCAGAAAAAAATCCATATAACAAAGCACGAGTCGAAAGAAATTCATAGCCCAAGGAATGATTCATACGGACGAACACACGCTATGTCAGATAAACATAAGCCCGCTCATTTATAATTTGTCACTTACAAAAAGAGGCGTCCCAATCATTGTAAGTAAGAATTTATAAACTTATGGTTCGGTAATTTATAATTTCCTTATTCAAATGAAGAGGCGTCCCAATTTATTTCAATAAGACGATTATAAATCATCCTACTTAAGTATCGCTGGCAAAAAAACACGATATCAAAACAATAGATTTACGAAACAACATATACGATCAAAAGCATAGGAAGAGTGTTCCAACTCAAAGTGGAATGGTAAAGTAATCGGCATTGGTGTTCGAGGGAGTAATTGAGAAATCAGAAAGTACGGGATAATCGAAGTGATCAATATTTTTATATAACTGACTATAATAAGGCAAAATGGTAAGGACGTCATTACGATATGACGTAAGAATGCGAATCATAAGCAAGTAATTAAATTATCCTTTATCCATATAATAGTAGTATAGATAACAATAAGAGTGGCTATATGCATCAGAGGGCTTGGCGTAGGGATATCCGGACATGGTTTTTGTAAAGATGTTAAGATTCTTAAAGTTTTCCGATTAAAAGGTTATAAGTTAGTTTGATAAACGACCTAGTTCTCTACAACTAGTGCTCTGATACCAATCTGTAATACCCTCAAAATTTCAACAACGCAGCGGAATACCACTTGGAGTTCTACTTCATAGTCCATACACACAAGTTATAGAAAACGACCTTAAAATGGATGTTTTAAATAAAGTCACATTCTATTTAATAAAAGATCAGAGTTTCAACAGGTTCCATTTATAATGTATTAGAAAACATTGTCAAAACGTTTGTCAAATGGTACTCAAGTTATTAAGCCTTCAAAATTATATATATATATCCGCGGCTGGCTCATTTGCTACCAAGGCTCCCTCTAGCAAACAGTACCTGAGAAAATACATGATTAAAACGTCAACATAATGTTGGTGAATTCTTGGTTTAAGTATAAAAAACTGTGTTGAGAAATAATTTAAGTAATAATTCAGTAAGAACAAAAAGTTAGCGTTTAACATTCAATGTATTATTTCAAAAAATCCAGTTGTGATTCCATAAATCAGGAAGTATTTAAAAGTGGACCACAAGACTTAAGTAATGGTGGACTAAGTACGTATTCTGAAGTCCAAAACAAGTAAGGTAGACAAGAGAAACAAATTCACCAAGTCTAATGATATATTATTGCACTAAGCTCATGACCCCGAAGCCTTAACTGTTTGTCTGCCCCAAAGGAATATAGGATGCTTGCCAACAACCTAATGGTCCTCACAATGTTAAATGCACCATGATTAAACCAGTGACCCAAGTAAGGTGGGGATTGTCAGTCCTCCGATAGATCTATCCATAACACTCGCGCTTACAATAGTGGTAATTAACGGTTCATGATTAGTAGGGACTTAAGTTCCAATATAGTGACTACTTAGGCACCCTATAAATATTCAGGCAGTACAGTAATCTGGTAGCTTACAATTTAGAAAAAAATTGTGTACATTAGTAAACTAATCATTGTTGTTCAAAATTCACGAATTTCAAAGGTAGGTATTCAACGATCTCAAATCAGTAGGTAAACAAATCAAGATTTTAGTAAAATAGTCAGGTAATGTCTTTACGTATAGAAATCAATCAAGTTTATGTAGTAGAACGAGAACGTATTCTCACCCGAAAACAGTTAAGAAAACCATTAAAAGACAAAGGTGGGCTATGAACTCACAAAGTATTGAAAAAGGTAAATTGATTACTGTAGTAAATATACAAGTTTGTAAACGAGCATGTATATTCCCCTTGCGGGTTTATAAAACATGAAAAGATTGAAATGCGAGACTATGAACTCACCTTGATGTTGAAGAACGTTTGACAGATAGGCATCTAATATGCACAACACAAACGGAAGACGAAGCAGGGGATTGACAGAAGTTTTAGGCCTCTAACTTAACGGCTAAGACCCTCTAGCCTTGGATGATGCGTTTGGGTTTCCCGATGAATGGTTACATCAACGCGATACGTTGATAAAGATTTAGATTTCCAAGTTGTAATAGTTTGGTGGTTGGTTAAATAAAATAATTCGAAAAGTATTCACAAGGTATGTATTATATTCCGTATATATTACATATGAAAAATAAACAAAAATAAACAATTATATAATTCATATGTTGAATTATATAATAAGGACAAACATTCAAAAGAAATAATTTGAAGTATAGAATACTTATGAAGTATTAAGCAGAAGTTGTGAGTTAAATAAATTAGACAAAATAGTTCGACACGTTTTCGAAAATCACCACTTTGATAAATATAATGTTCTTGCATAAAAGTAATCGTACGTTTTAAGGTTACGAAATAAGTAAACGATGTTTCTAAAGTTTTTACAAAAACTATGACTTTATTTTCTAGTTGGGAATTTATAAAATAATATTTTATAAATAAATATTTCGTTTCCTCGACGGGTTATAATCAAAATAGTAGTCTTATTTGTAAAAGTATAGTTTTCGTTTATTTACCGGTTTATTGTATCATCACAATTAATTACTCTTAAAAACTATATAACTTAATCCTTTTTTTATCGGGTTTCCAAGATAATAGTAGTTGTAGCGATAAATATAAAGTATAGAAATTTAAAAAAATTTCGGCATGACCTATTGGTTTATATAACGTTTTCTAGATTTATAAATTCTAACGTTTTCCCTTAATTCATATATATTGCAAATATTCGCGTGTTTCAATATATATAATATTAGACGAGATCAAATAATATATGACATATTTATTCAACCATTAACCACCATTTAATCCGGTTTATATTTATAAAATCTTGGTATATTTTTTATTAGTCAATTTATATAAACCAAACGCACCCTAACGGATTCTGTTACGCCAAACGCACCCTATGTGGTGCTGCTGCTAAACCAAACACACCCTTATGGTGTTCTGCTCACCCAAACACCCCTTTTGATGTTTCTATCATAAACCAACCGCACCCTGATGGGTTTTTAATAAACCCAAAACGCACCCTAACTGATGAAACACAAACCAACGCACCCTAACGGCTGACCCGAAACCCAACGCACCCTTTTCGCTACTAACCCCACAACCAAACACCCCCATGAGCTGTGAAACCCACACCCGAACACCCCTATGGGCTGCCAAACACCAAACGCACCCTCGGCTGATGATTCTATCAAACAAACACACCTTGTTGCGTTTTTCTGTCAAACCAAACCAACGGACTCTTCGGGTGGCTGTTACAACCAACCGAACGCACCCTAATCTATTTATAACCTAAAACCAACGCAGGCCAGGTTGGTTTCTGTCGAGCCAAACCCACCTTTTTTGGTGGTGGTTGAGGCTGTTGTAGCCATGATGTGGTGAGGCGGTGATGATAATAACCACACCCTTACGGTGTGGTTTCTGATACACCGAACGCACCCTATGTAGGGCCGAGAACAAAAACAACGCACCCTATGCCGGCTGAACCACCAAAACAAACATCCTTCGTGGTGGTTAACCACACGCACACCCCTTATGGGTGGCTGTCGTCTGCCAAAAAAAAGGGGGTGATGTCGCGGAGATGACGACGAGAGAGATGGTGAGGAAGGTGGCATGCGGCTGCCATAGAGATGAGGGTGGTTATGAGGTGGTCATGGTGGCGCGTGGTGTTGGTGACGATGGGGAAGGTGGTGTGACAGCGGGGTGGAGGTGGTGATGGGGGTGTGGCGGCAGCTGTGGCAGCCGGAGGGGGGAACGGCGCGTGGCCGCGATTGGTGGTGGGGATCGGGTAGATCCGGTGGTGGGAAACGTCTTTGGACTCGGCCTGAAAAACTCGCCGGAAAGTGGCGGCCGGCGACGGCGACCTCGCCGGAAAACTTTTCCGGTGGCCGGAAGAGATGGAGAAGATGGAGGGGTATGTGTGTGAGGTGATGATATAATGAATAAATTTTATTTATTTTCTTTATATATAAAAAGTTAGAAAATTTTGTGGCAAGTTTATTATAGTTTAGGGTTAAGATTGTAAATATTACTAGAGGGACCAAATGTGTAATTTTTGTTAAATAATGGTTCGGGTCTCGTTTGGACTAGTTAACGGATGATTCAAAAGACGAAACTTGCGCCATTGCGTTTCAAATTATTTTTCCTATAAAAATGAGTATTTACTTGATAACATTTCATAAATGTTTTTATAATATTTATTTAAAATGTTTTGTAAATTATTGAGTAACACTGTTAAGCTTTGATCGAAAAATATATTTTGACTTGAATGTTCACGTTTTTAATTAAACGTTTTTGAATAAGGTATAAATAATTTATTAAATATTTTTTTATTTAATAAAGAGTGATAATTAAATATGATTTAATTATTTTCGTGTTGATACGCGTCGTGCGCGGCTTTCAAAACTTTGCGAGGGTATTTCGGTCATTTTCTAATTGTTTTCGGGTCTCGGGCAAAACTAAAAAGTTGTCTGAAACGTCGTTTTACATCAAATTGCTTTAGAGTCCGGGTCGTGAAAACGTGATTTAGCGGTTCGTTTTTGATAAGTCAACTTAAAAATAACATATATCTTCTCGTTTTCAAGTCAAATAGTTTAAAAATAAATTTTATAAACGACAAACATGTAATGATAAATATGATTTATTATTTAAATATGTTCCAAAAATTGACGATTGTTACATTTATGGTCTTTGATGCTTGGTGTTAGCCTTCGTTTTTAGTAAAGTGATGGTCATAATATATTCCCGAACCTTGTATATGATTAATGTAGTTTACGGGAATTCGCTAAGCTAATTGGGCCTAAGTTACGGGCTTAAAGCCCATTAGTTTTTTATAGCTTGGCCCAAGATCGGCCCATAGAAAGCCTAAGGGAGCGGATCCCCTTGTTACTATTAGGAGGGTGTTGATTATTCATTTTTCTCTTTTATGCAAGTTCCTCCCACCTCTTTCTCTCTCTAAACCCTTCTTTTCTTTCTTCTCTTAATCTCATTTAATCTATGTGTAGTGTGTGAAATAGGTTAGCAATAGCGTTAGAGTTGGGGTAACTGAGGTTTATTGAATTGTGTTGAATCTTATGGTGAATGCATTGTTAGAGTAAATGATTATTAGGGGTACTGCTTTCTCTTATTGCACTGATTTGGTTTATTGCATTTGGTTAGTGCATTTTGTTGAATGTCGTGTCACTGATTTTCTCTTATTGCATTTTGTTGAATGCATTATTAGAGTAAATGATATTTAGGGGTACTGTTTTTGCTTATTGCATTTTGTTGAATGGTGTGTTGAATGCAATGTTACAAGGAATGATAATTAGGGGTACTCCTTTGTCTTATTCCATTTATTTGGATTATTGTATTTTGCTGGTGTTAGGATGCTATTGTTCGTGTTGTTGGGTATTTTATTGATTAGGAACATCGTTCGCATGTTTATGGTTCCATTGTTTGGGTTGAGGTTATGATTTTCTTTTTACTGTTGTTTTTTGTGGTGTGTTTGTTGATATGATAGAAAATATGTTTTCTGTCCAGATAAATGATTTGGACGGCTAATTGAATTGGTTTATAATTTTTGTGGTTGGTGGTGATTTTGATGAATACGAACAGGTTCTATTAAAGTTGTGAACGTCCGTGTCTTGGCGAGACAAACTATTTGGTTTACAACCAAGGACTATGTACGGTTTTTATGATTCTTAAGTTCTTTAGACAATGTCGACGTAATCTAAAAGGCTATGATGAATTTGAATAGGTTCGACTAAAGCCGTAAACATACGCGTATTGGCGGGGCGAACTATTAAGTTTACAGCCATGGCGGATGTATCCGCTTTTCTTGATAACTAAATAATCTGGGCCTACTACACTGAGCTGAAAGGCAACTTCTTTTTTTGATTGTCTGCTTATCTCATCCTCATTATAGCTACCATGCACTAAGTTATAATGAAAATCAATTTAGATTAATGTTATATTCTAACTTATCTTTGTTTTGGTACATGGAAAAATGAAATTACAAATGTAAAGCTTGTCCTTCTAACTTATAATTAAATAGTTGTCTTTAATTGCTAAAACACATTGCTCCCAAAATAGTTTATCGTTGCGAAGAGTGTACGACCGAAAAAAAAAATTACTTATCAAAAAAGTTCATCACATGGTTGTTGCCCGTTATATTGCAACAACATCGGAAGTGTACGGTTTTTATATGAATTAGTTTTATACTTTTTAGAGCTACTCAAACCTTCATCTTTTAGCATTTGTAAAGTTATTATAACGGAAAAATATGATAAACAAAAACAGGTTTTTTTTTTTAATTTTACTACAATTGGTAACTGCTCATAAATCTCACACGAAATCGTTGCTAGGTATTTATATAAGGCTTAGGACGAGCTCTGGTTGATCACAATGGCTCGGTCGCCACCACTGTACCGGTTCTCATTACCCTACACGCGTCTACGGGCGTCCAACATTGAATCGCCTCCCCCACGACTCAGTTCGAATTGTGTTTTTTGGGCGGAGAGGAGGGTCACACAGACGAAACTTTTAAAATGATCATTCTCTCTCTTTTTCAATTTTTTGTTTATGTTTGATTTTCTATTAGTGTTAGGTGTTTGTTGGTTTTTTTTTTTTTTTTCTAATTGGGAATTTTTTGACATTTTTTTTTACTATTGTATTCTTGTACATGTGGAGTATGTTGGTAGCCTTCATTGATGGTTTTGTATGGGTGTGTGGTTCTTGCTGTTATGGACACAATCGAGAGGGGCGGCTAGCTTACTTTTTATAGTGTTTCGGGATATTTAGTTGTATATAATTCTTGTTTTTTTGTTTTTTTTGTTGTTTGTATAATTAAGTTTTTTTTTTTTTTTTTTTTTTATATCCGTTTTATAACCGTTAAAATACAAAAAGAAGTCATTGGTAATTGTTACGGTTAAATGACCTTCTTCTGTCTTCTTCGTCAATGGAATTTTAGCGCGTATTCTAATCCGTGCTCTTCCAAGGTTTATGATGTTGCTTCCTTAAGAATAGAGTCAGGTTATCTCTTCTTTTAGATTGCACGTTAACGCATTTATTTACAGTAGAACTTTACTTTTACTACAAGCAATTTGTACACAAGATAAATATACTGTAAAAAACACAATAGAGTAAGTAAATGCACAATCTATGTTACATAATTCATAACTCGCCGAAGTGCTACTTGTTCTTTTTTTACGAGGAGAATATAGATTACATAATGTAGTAGTAAGGAAATTCTCATACACATCACAATAGAAGACCACACGTGATATTGAAAAGTGTTCTCGTGGAATTGGCAGCCGCAAAATGCTATATAAACCTAATGTGCTCATAATTATTTTTTAAGCAACATAATCAACCAGACAATAAATAAATATAGGTAGAGTGTACATATAAGCATATCATGTAACTCAAAACTTTTCATTGTATTTGACCAATTACAAAATAGTTACCAGTTATGTGTATGATCCATTCCTAAGTTTCAAGACAATAACTGTCATTTAACTGATTTTATATTTACTATAATACTTTTCTTGGTAGAGGTCAAAATTCATAGTTTCATGTGGAAATACATATTTAATCTGTCCGCACCCGCCTCATAATACATATTATAATTAGTTGGTAAATTACCAGAAGTCTTTAGTGGGTAGGCAGGAGAGTTGGCAGCAAGTCCTGTTAAGGGAGTGTGGACCATTAAGGAATAGTTAGTTCGGGATTAGAGGCAAGTCTTTGAGTTGTGCGACATTACTGGCCCGTAATCCCGCCAGATTCCTTTGGTTACTTGGCCTCTCTGAGTGGACATTTTAATCATTGGTTTACTTAGCCGGAAACCAGGGAAAGAACATTAAAAGCCATAGCTTGATGTCATTTGTAACTGATGCTTCACCATATTCAAAACTATTAATGGCGTTGGCATAGGTTGGGATAATAAAGTGCCCGCGTTTAGCTTTTAATTCACTTTTATCAAACTAATTTTAAACTAGAAACATGATGTGTTTAGTTTTTTTACAATTTACCAAGGCAATAACACAACGTTCAATATTTTTTTAAGAAGAACCAAATAATGTCTTCACCAACATAGGTAGTATATTCATTCGCAAATAAACTGAGGTTGACTTGTCAAATGGTTTATTGCGAATTGAAAAATTTTTTTTTATAGGTGCGTAACATGGTGTACTGTTGATTGTGTTTCCAACACTATTTTTAACCCAGAAAGACACACCTTATAAAAATCGATAGACTTGAATGATAATAAAATGACTTTTCTTGCGTTGTATGACTTTAAAAGGATATTTTTTTTGTTTTTTCTTGCCCGGGCCCACTCCAATCAACGGAACCATATACATGTTCTACTCTGTAACCTGAGCCCACTCGAGATTAAAAACCACAACTCAGAATATGACCCATTATATAGCACCTTTACCACATACATGTGTAGAAAATAACTAGGGGTGAAATATTCTCCTAAATAAGTATATTTCATATTTCTACTTTTCAGCTTTCCCAAAGCTATCCCAAAAAACCCCTATGTAAGAAATTGAATTAACGAATTCCCAACATACCAGTTAATAAAGCTTACCAGATATAGTAATGTGTAGTATCTACATGGAGCAGGTTTTCATTCAACAACAAAAAAAATTCAAGCCAAAGAGAATATCATCTTGAAATACATATTAACTATATGTATATGATCAGGGGAATAACTTCAGCATATGAAAAGATAGAGCAAAATGCTCATAACAATCAGTCGTGAGATAGTTATTGAAACAAATTACGATCTAAAGCATTTTAGAAATTTATGCATAGTCATTTGTTAACATTCTAAATGAAAATATATTGTAATACTTAGTGAAAAATAGAAGTTCAAGGCTTTTCTAACATTCCTTTGGGCAATCCTTGTATAGTTTTAAGGTGATCAGTTTAATCTTATAAGGTGCACACTTGCATTGTAGTCATCCTCATATAAAGTCAATAATACATTTACACTTGGCTCACACTGATAGTTACCCGACTCTCGATCTAATTCAATATATTAATAAAAAATGCACCCTTTTTATTTAATTGAATCTACTTAATATGCCTAGGTCTATATTAGGCATCATAGTCACGTTGTTAGAAATACGGAAAAGACTCGGTCACTACCAATATATCGTTAGGTAGCTCGTAGTATAATATTTGGAACTTAGCCAGGATAACCGGGTCAACATAAGAATACCCCTTATGTTGACCGACCAATGTAAGGGTATAAAAACCCCTTTCCATTCCATGAAAAGGGTTGGTTGTGTCATTTCTCTCATAATACATTTCCTTCTTTCTCTCTCTAAAGTGTTACAACCCTCCTTTCTCTCTCTAGATTTTCTTATGTTCATTTGTTAAGTGATTTGATACTTTTACAATTAATATCAGTCGCCATAGGGTGATATCGTGAGTTTGTGTGCATTTATATCTTGTCTTGTTCGTCATTTTTTGTTGTCTTTTTGGTTTCGTGGTTCAAAAATCAAAGCCCAAATTTTTGTGTTTAAAAGTGTTAAATTTATGTTTTTAAGTAAGATCTAGGCCTAAGATAACTAGTTGTACAAGAAAAATCAAGGTAAAACGTCAAAAGAGGTGTGTTTTTGGTGATTTTTGTCAAAAAAGTTTTTTTTTAAGCTAGATGTTTATGTTTTTGAAGCTAGCGAAATATGCAGGTTTGAAGCTAGAAATTTATGTTGTCTTGCGAAACATGTATGCGAAATATGTTTCATGCGATTTATGACAGGTTGATTTCATGCCATTTATGTCATATCTAGGAAACAAAACTCTGCTCAATTTTCTAAGGTCAAGCGAAATATGTCAAGCTAAATATGTATGCGATTTATGTATGCATGCGATATATGACAAGTTGTTAACTCAAGTGAAATATGTAATTGTGAAAAACAAAACTCTATCCAATTTTCATAAACCAAGCGAAACATTACATTGACATAATCCTTGAGAAACATTACAGTGGCATATTCCTTGAGAAACATTACAGTGACATAGTCCTTGAGAAACATTACAGTGACATAATCTTTGAGAAACATTACAGTGTCATAATCCTTGAGAAACATAACAATAATCACAAAAAGATTTTATTTTTTACGGTTGGTCTTACTTTGTAAAATCCCGTGAAATACTTGGATTTCTCAGTTTTAGTAAAGATTTGTAAAATACCGTGAAATATCAATCTTAATTACCGACAACAACATCTCTTAACACAATCCTCCTTTATCACAGTTCGATCAATCGTTAATCATTTTACTTTTCAATTAAAACAAAATGACTACTTTAGCATAACACATGATTGTTGCTAGAGCTGAGAACCGCCCTCTAATGCTTGAGAAATCAATGTACGATTCATGGGCGAGTCGTATATGACTATTCATCAAAGGGAATAAAAATGGTAGGATGATGCTTGATTCAATCGATGAAGGTCCACTGGTCTATCCAACGGTAGTAGGAGAAGATGGGCAGACTAGACCTAAGAAATACTCTGAACTCACTAAAGAACAACAACTTCAAGATGACTGTGATGTTTAAGCAACTAATATCATTCTTCACGGTCTTCCACCTGATGTGTACTCACTTTTCAACCATCAAGAGGCGGCTAAGGATATTTGGGATATAGTCAAGCTACTAATGAAAGGCACTGAATTATCATATCAAGATCGTGAATGCAAATTGTACAACTTGTTTGATAAGTCTGCTTCTGTTCAAAGTGAAACATTGTATGAGTATTACTAGAGATTCTCCTAGCTGATCAATGACATGCATACTATTGGGATGACAATGCAGCAAGTTCAAGTCAATACCAAGTTTCTGAATGCTCTTCCACCGGAATGGAGCAAGTTTGTCACTGATGTAAAGTTAGCAAAAAGTTTGTATACCACCAACTATGATCAGTTGTATGCATACCTCAGTCAACATGAATGACATGTTAATTAATGAAGTTCGTATCATGCGTGAAAGATATCCATATCCTCTTGCATTGGTAGCCCAATTCCTCAAACTCTATACAATCCCTTCTCAGACTCCACAACATTCATACCTTCAGTGCATCCATCCCCTCACCAATTTTACACAGCTTTGCAGCTCCTATTCATCATCAACATTCAACACTATCACACTCCAGTCAATCCACTACAACAATAAGTTTCTCCATAACCATACATATCTCTGTCAGTGACACAACAATCTCAAGCTGAATTTCCTCAATTAGACTCTGGTCTCGCTGTTCCTACATTTCAACAAGGAGAGGATCCGATTGACTGCATTAACAAAGCAATGGCATTCCTATCTGCTGTGGCATCAAGGTTTCCATACTCAAACAACCAACTCATAACGTCTTCCAATTCTAAAAATTCAAGAAACCATTCAATGATGGTAAGTCCACAGTTCAACAAGTACAAGGAAGACAAACTCAGAGTTTTGTTGGCACTGGAAATAGAGTAATTGCTACAACCTTGATAGGAAATTTATGCAACTGGCCAACCCAGGGTTATGAAGTGTTAGAACTGGTCAGGGGGAAGGCAATATGGCCTAATACATGCACTCAGCCAAAGAGGCCAAGAAATTCTGCATGGTTTAAGGAGAAGTTATTGTTATTCGAAGCACAAGAAGCTGGTCAGATATTAGATGAAGAGCAACTTGCATGCTACAAACTCAAGGGGAAACTATGCAGCTGGTCAAGTAAGGGTTGTGAAGTGTTATAACTGTCAGAAGGAAGGGCACATGGGGAAACAGTGCACTCAGCCAAAGAGGCCAAGAAATTATGCATGATTTAAGGAAAAGTTGATGTTAGTTTAAGCACAAGAAGTTGGTCAGATATTGCATGAAGAGCAACTTGCATTCATAGCGGCCCTTGGAATAGCTGAAGCTCAAGTTGCTCAGCAGACAATCCCTAAGAAATTAGCCTTCCAGACTGAAGATTTGGATGCCTATGAATCGGATTGTGATGATATATCCTTGACTAAAGTGGTTCTGATGGCAAATCTTTAAGAATACTAATTCTTTTGCACCAAATGATTTATTGGTTCTATCTATGGTTGAACAAATGACTAATCATGTAGCTAATTTAGATAAGGAAAATTAGACAAATAAAATGGTTAATGAATCTTTAACCACCGAGCTTAAGAGATATAAAGAACGTGTCGCCATTTTGGAACAAAGACACAATGTAGATTTGAACAAACATGAAACATTAATAGATTCTCAAATAGATGACCTAATTCGGAATAGAAATGCAAAGTTTGCGGCTTTTCAGCAGGAGATCGATACACTTAAACAAACTCTTTCTAACCATGTCAATGAAAAAGAATCTTTATCAACAACATTAACTGTTTTCAAAACATAATCTAAAGAAAAAGAATCTAAATACATTGACAAAGAAATTGATTTGGAAAAACAAAATAAAGAACTGGAAAACATTATTTGTAAGTTGTATCGATCTACGCAAGCAATGCATATGCTAACGAAACCATAAGTTTTTTACAATGACACGCATAAATAAGCTTTTGGTTATCAAAATCCGTTTTATCTTACGAAATCTCAATGGATTAAACCAACATTATATGATGGTAGTGTTATTTCTAAAGAACATGCTGTGATTTCTGTGATTGATGATGAAGAGACATTGATTTTGGAAGAAGAGAGTCGATCAACGATGCTTGATAAACAAAATGATTCAATTTTAGTAAAACAGAAAATTAATATTTCTCCAATTGATTATTCAAAGTTGAATACCTTGAAAGAAGATTTTGGTAAACGTTTTGTTACTCAACATGAATTGTCTGCAGAAGAAGCTTTCTGGTTAAAACATTCAAACTATAATCCTGACACATCTATTAAGTCACATACACCTATTAGAATTGAACTTCCTAAGGTAAGTTTGGTAAATGAAAGTCTTAAAAAGCTAAAATATCATCTCGCCAGTTTTGACAAGGTTGTGAAAAAGAGAACCACATCTGATGCTATAACG
>BQNB010162958.1:0-14497 GCA_026074375.1 Tanacetum coccineum | reverse complement strand
TTGTTCGTGAAGATTAGACTAGCAATCTAACATACTTTGTTGACGTGATTGTGTAAGCAACCGTAAAGGCGTTTGTTTTAGATGCTTATTGTATTCAAGAATAATCGCAAAAGGTACACTTTCCTTATTTAATATGTGTTAACTTACTTGCCATAACTAGATCCATCCGCTGCGTACTCGTGGCTAAATTGGTTAGCTAGATTAATAAATCCCAACAGTGGCATCACGAGCCAACTCGTTTTGGCATCTAGGGTTACACGCTTAAAAATCAAATTTTACGCCTTATTACATGCCTAGATTTGATTTTTATTATTATGCTGCGATTATTTTCTTTATTATTGATTTATTGTAATATGGTAAAGATATGCAAATCCTTACCATAAATTAATAGAGAAAATTGCTAGATCTTGCAAGTTATTAATTAAAAGTTAATAGAGAATTAAAAGAGGAATATAATTAATTGTTAATTTAGCTATATTTGTTTTTTCTTTTAATTTGTTCATTTAGGATTTTAAAATCTTTCTAATTATTTAAAAGATCTTGTAAATATTTTATTTTTTGGAAACTAAATATTTTCATTATTCTTATGAAAACCAGATCTTTTAAATTGCTAGTTTGATTTGTTTCCTGAATTTCGGCTATAAGACCTTCTCAATCACATTAATTTGTGATGAATGGGGCGATCTAGGCACTTAATGAAAACTTAGTGAGGGTCTTATGGTTCTCCAATTGGGGAAGACTCATAGAGAACTCGGATTATTACTTGCTACTCGCTTTATTTAATGTTATCTTGTTTATTAAGTTCCTACATGCTTATTTGTTTACTAGTTTGCATGTTTACATGCCTAAACAAATGGAATACGGACTAATAAATATTGTAAGATGAGATTAAACCGGTCTTTAATTCTACACGCCTAAAACATATTCATCGTGACCTTTTATGTGTTTTGTGGAAAATATGTTTTTATAACATTAAAAGACCTAAAACTATGAAACATGTTTTTCATGAATTTAAAAACTAGACGCTATAGACTCATGAGAAGTACGGCTCATCCACTAGAACAAACTATAAGAGAAGTTTAAGGCGGAGTAGTCAACATTCCTAAAGAACTCAGGTTTTTAATACGCTTTGCGCTGACCTGATTCTCCGCTTCTTTGTGCGTTTGATTGGAGTTACCGTGAACTATGGCATGTCACTACAGTGTCATTATTAAAGGTTTTTAAAATTAGTGCTACAAAGTTGTTTGCATGCTTCTTTGTACACGCCATTTTATCACTTTATGTGTATACCCCTGTCTGTTAAAATTTTAAGTCTATGCCAGCTAACCAGGAACACGTGCATTTGGCTTGGCCTTTTTGGTCAGACCTTAGGGTCATTCCAACCCATGGTGAATTTTACTCACTGGTCAAACCTTTGGCAATTTTTGCACGTTCTTGCTTGGTCGACTTAATTCGAGTATGCTTGGTCAGACCTTGGACCTGAGACATAAGATGAGAACTAAACATGTTCTTGTTGATTAATGTCTTGACCGGTCTCATAAGTCTAAGAGTTGCCTTTTTATGCAATTAACGATCGTCGCTTACCACTTGCCCTACTTGTTTACTCACTGGTCAGACCTCTGGTAATAAGTGGGAGGTCAAGTTAGATCTTAGTCTTAATTACTAATTAATTGGGTAGTTAATTCTATTAAGAATTTAATTATCGAAAATACTAAAATTGGACTTTCTATGTTCTGATTAATTGTGTTTCTACAACATAATTCATAAACAAAAGTTTGCTTTTCTTAGAAAAGACAAACATAGTCTCTTTTTCTGGCAAGAAGAGTGAGACTTACTCTTATATTTTCTCCTTAGTTGACAAAACTAAGATAGGGTTATAATTGAATTTTTTCTCAATTATATTTAAACTCACTTACGATATTTCATTATCCTTTTCGGTCTTGAAATAATTGAAAGATGAAATATTTTGTGTACCTAAAGAACATTTTGTTTATAGCTGCCAAAATAAATGACATCTTGCACTTGTCACGATGTATGAGTTTAAATCACAATGAGTAAAGAAATTACTAGCGTATTTGCTAGATGTTTTTTCTTTGACTCACATTATTCCTTAAAGTGCTAAATACCCTTGTGGCTATGTAGAGGATAAAGGAGGAAATGCATGCTTATATTCAAGTTAAATGAAAGCATAAATGGCTAGTCCCTCATCTACATAAGTAGAACTTCATATACTCTATTTAATACCTAAGTACATTGCTACTTATAGGCATTCTAAGAGAATAGGAAAGTTAATAAATTGTTATTTGCTTTCTACTAGTAATGTAACACTTACAATGTTGACAAATCCTGGGAGCATTGCGTTTTTATTACTGAAATGATATTCATGTATGGTTGTTAATTTCAGTGGGAGCTACAAGATTTATTTCCTTCTTAGTCACCCATATTATTTCAAACCTGCTTTGAAATAATTCATTACTTTCCGAATATAAACGACCATTGTTTTAGGAAAATTGCATTTTATTTTATGGATAACCAGTTGCCTTTACGATGTCGCTTTCCGAAAAGTTATATATAGAATAATAATCCATAATTCCTTGTTAAATGTTATGGTTCTAAATCTACTTATAATATCTATGGCATTATCATATTGTTTATACAATCAAGCACATGTTGTGTATTTGTCTTCATAATATGATGTTGTATCTTACACAAGTGGGAGAAATCTCAAAGTGTGTGCAAGGAACAACATATTATTGGTTTCTCTTAACCGAAAGGTAAGAAAGCTAATAAATCTACTAAGACTTAGACATACAAGATGTTTGTTGCACTATTACATTCAAATGTCATGATATAATGTAAAGCTACTTCAACATTTTGACTACATGTTTTAGTCAATCTAATTGTGGATTAAATAATAATAATTATAATTTTGAAGTATGAAATTAACTTGAAATTACTATTGAACTCAAGAGATTGTGTTCATAACTACTTTAGTTACTAAAATTATGTTTTTTAGTTAAGACATAAGTAGGAAGTCCTTGAATTAATCAATGACTTATAACATAAAGTATGTAGTAAAATTGTTATGTCTTTTTGTTAACACATAAACATGAGGTCCTTGAATTATTCAAAGACTTATAATGTATACTTAACATGTTCTGTTTTCTTGTAAACACATGAACATATAATTCTTGAACAGTTCTGCCTTCTTGTGAACATGTGAACATAGGGTTCTTGTATTAGTCAAGAAATATACACTATAACATGCACTTGGTTCGAAAATACTAAATATGCAATTAGGCTCAACCCAATTGACAAGTATTTGATCCAAAGAGAATTAAGTTATCTATGGAAGTCTGATGAAGTCTCACAATTTCATTACTTATAGAATACCACATTATTATGGTATGTCTAATAGGTTGAAACAAACTATATTTATATTGTTTGATTCATGATAGCTTTAATTGCTCTACCTCCAAAATCTATCAAGGTTAGAAATTTGTGTGTGTCGTGGATACACTCAATATAGTTTAAACCTATAAGATATTCAAGACAACCCATAACTGAAACCCCGAAACCTTTAGGGATTTTCGGTTTTTCCACTCAAACCAATCGAATCCTAAAGCTTTTGGGTTTTAGATTTTTCTATACTTCCTAGCTTGAAGATTGTAGTTTTGGTGTTCCTCCTAGCTCGACGTAACACAAACCTTTGCTAAGGTTTTCGGTTAAAGGGTGATACAAGAATTAGGGTTTTGCTACAAACCCTAATTAGGGTTCTTAGAATGAATCCTGTTATGTCTTGATTAAAGTTCTGAAATTTGTTAAAATCTTATGAAGCATATTATTAACAAACTAGATATGAGAACTTAATATGTGTTTTGTGTTTCCGTTAAGCGTGATACACTTACCAAACCTGACAAACTGGAACCCAGATCTTTTAAGTGTATCTTTATAGGATACCCAAAGGAAACGATGGGATATTCTTTCTACAACCCATCCGAGAACAAAGTGTTTGTTGCCCGGAATGTTGAGTTCTTTGAGAGTAATCTTATAGATCAAGAAGCAAGTGGGAGTTTAGAAGATCTTGAAATTATTCAAGAAAAAGATACAAATCCTTCTTTAGACACTAGCTAAATATGAAGAGGATGTACAAGAATATTGATGACTCAAATGATATCAATCCCATTCGTAGCGTCACAAGGACACGGTGTCTTGATGATCGATTGTGTTTGTACATTGATGCTGAGGAACACGAGTTAGGGGATCTCGGTGAACCCGCCAACTATAAAGTTGCATTAAAGGATCTCGAATCTAAAAAATGGCTAGCTGATATGAATGTGGAAATGTAATCCATGAAAGATAACGACGTTTGGAAGCTTGTAGAACTTCCTCCTAACACTAAAACTGTTGGTCACAAATGGCTCTTCAAAAAAAAGACCGACATGGAGGGTGCAATACACACCTTTAAGTCTCGTCTCGTAGCAAAGGGCTTCACTCAAACCTACGGGGTTGATTATGAAGAAACCTTTTCTCCTGTTGCAGACATAAGAGCTATAAGGATTCTTATTGCCATAGCCGCGTTCTATGACTATGAGATTTGGCAAATGGATGTCAAAACCGCTTTCCTCAATGGACATCTTTCCGATGGATGTCAAAACTGCCTTCCTCAATGGATATCTCAATGAAGAGGTATACATGGAGCAACCTGAAGGTTTTGTCAGCCAGAAATATCCAAGCAAGCATCTAGGCAATGGAATAAACGATTTGATGATGAAATTAAGAAATTTGAATTCAATCAAAATCGTGATGAGCCATGTGTATATGTAAAAGCTAGTGGGAGTTATGTCACTTTCCTAATCTTGTATGTCGATGACATATTGATCATGGGAAACAATATTCTAATGTTACAAGATGTAAAATCCTACCTTGGAAGATGTTTTGCTATGAAAGATTTAGGAGAAGCTGCATATATTCTTGGAATCAAGATCTACCGAGATAGATCAAAGAGATTAATTGGTTTATATCAAAGCGCTTACATTGAGAAAATCTTAAAAAGATCTTATATGGAGAATTCCAAACGTGGCACTATCCCAATGCAAGAGAAGCTAAAATTGAGCAAATCACAAGGTGCTTCAACACCTGCTGAAATTCGGCGCATGCAAAATATCTCATATGCTTCGGCTGTTGGATCAATTATGTATGCTGTGAGATGTACTCGTCCTGATGTTGCGTTCGCTCAAAACATAACAAGTCGATTTCAACAGAATCCAAGTGATGAACACTGGACTGCTGTGAAGAACATTCTGAAGTATCTTCGCAATACTAAAGATATGTTTCTTGTTTACGGAGGTGATATGAAACGAGAGCTCAGGGTTTCTTGCTACACTGATGCTGGATATCTGACGGATGCTGATGACATGAAGTCTCAGACTGGATATGTATTCGTTTTAAATGGAGGTGAATATTATTTTCATAAGCTTTCATACATTTCTTTTTGCCATCAAAACCAGAATTTCAGGAACCCTAAACCCTAAACCGAGCTAGTTTCTAAGCCATTACTGTTTCTTGGCTTGTATTCATTGTAACCCAAACCAACACTCATATAAGTTGTAATAAGCTTATTTTACAATCATATTCAAAATCCTTTCAATCTTTATCTATCATTATTCATAATTTACTTCACTTGTACGTAAATTTATCCTAGAAAACTTAAATGTACCTATTTGGTTCTTTTAACCGTTTACTGTATTTAACCATTCTTAATCCCAAATAACCAACCAAGGGCCATTTAACTCATAAATATGAGTTACAAATCATTATCTATCATTAACTTGGCAATGTACAAGAAATCAAAGCCTAGAAAACCTTAACGAATCCAGAAAACCCTAATTATGCTCTAATTGTGACTTTGACCCGTTTTCTCAATTTCAAACCATTATAACTTAAACCAACGACCAAACTTCATTAATAATACTTTATATAAGCCCTAGGATTTGTATTCCATCATTCCTAATCAAGAGTATGCAAAATATAAGCCAAGAAAGTCAAGAAAACCCTAAATGAGCCCTAGTTGAACCCGTACTCCCTTCTTCAATTCTAATCCGTTTTTAACATAAAAAATGCTAATCTTGCTTATTACTTTAATCCCAGACCTTAACAACCTATTTTCATCATTCCTTTAATCATTTATTACACAATCTACCTTGTTATACATTTAAAGAACCGTCAAAACCCAAAATAGAACCGTTTAATTCATTATGACCATTTTGACCCCTCTAAATTGCTACCAAGTCCAAATAACCAATGTGAACCTCTTCTAGAAGTCTTATAGCAGCTTACTAAGCAACTTTGACTTATCCAAAGTCAAGAATGAAAGCACATGGCCTTCCCTTTTGCTCACTTCAGCCGCGGCAACAAGCAACACCACCACCTCATCAAAGCTACTTTCCTAGACCTCCACACTTCATTTTATAGCTTCTACACATCATACCCTAGACCCTCTATGTGTCAAGACCAGATCCTAAGGCTTGCTTACTCATTATACCTTCAAATGGGTATAAATAGGGGCATAGTGTGTTCATTCTTCTTCATCCCCCACTTCCTCCTCTATAACCCTTCATAGTAGCAACTCCTTGCTCAATATGAATTCTAATAGATCTTAAGAAGTCTCAAGTACAGAAAGGAAGCAAAAGAAACCAAGAAACGATGCCGAGGTCTATTACTATAGCGTACGAAGCCGAAAGTACCCGTTTCTATACGTTTCCAAGCTATAAGCTCAAACCAGGTTCTCTAAGCTTATATTCTGCTCATGTAACGTCATAATGTTCATATGTTCTTGCTAAAATCATAATATAAAGCTTTGAACTCAAAAACCTAAGTGTTATGCCTTTTTGATCCAAAACCGTACACCCGAAACCCTAATTTCATGTTTTCTTTAACTATGGGTTTAAACTTGTAAACTTTTGTTATAAATCAATCCTAATAAGCTATATATATTGTTAAAATAAGTGCTTTGTAAGTAATAAGAGAAATTTGACCTTAAAAAACCCGCGCGTTTTTCATTTTGAAAACCCTAATTTGACGTCTTCACCTTTTAACTTAACAAATCGTTAAATTTAAACTTATGTTGTGTTAAATCTTCGATATTTTGGTTTATTATAACATTATAAATGACTATTGATAAGTTAAATTACAGCTTGGCCATGGCAATTTGGGACATGTTTTGTAATTATAATCCATTCAAGGTTATAATATCGTAAAATTTATAAACTTATAACTAAAAGGACTAAACGTGTCATTTATCAAAAGTAATAACTATAGGGTCTATTATGTCACTTTGTTAAAGTACAGCTTTACTTGGTATATCATAAAAGTGGGGACCCCCCAAAGTCGTAAATGCAACCTAGGGTCTACTTGCGTTTCATATACCCTAGGGTCTAAAATGTAACATTTTGAAAAAGTGTAAAATCATATTCCAAAACATTACCAGACATAAATTTAATTAACGCTCCTCGTGCTTAACATTTCCATATTGAATATATGCTTAAAACTGCTTTGTTCTAAATACCTTTATCATTCTAATCGATGGCTTCAAATCATGTCCCGGATCAATCTTACCACAATACTAGGGGCTTCATATTAAAAGTTTCATCTTGGTACTACATTCTGTCTGAGTTGTGAGGTTTACGATATAAAGTGCCTAGCTCCACAAACGTTTACTAAAGCTTCTAAACTAGATGGCCCGAATGGTGTTTGATAATTTTTGTTTCAAAATCCAACTTCGATATCCAAAAACTGATATATACAATTTCTACTAATACTTGCCATATATTAACCCAGGTTGTCATGATGCCGTGTGAAGCCGTTACCTTCTTTCCTATTACATTAGCTATCAATTTCCATATAACTGTTCAGGTGCAGTTCTTAGCCTCGCCATTTTCAATCTTTTTATAAACACGCGAGGGAGAACATGCTTTAAACATGAATGCCATTATTTCTACATGCATTTCATTTAATATGCCTAAGTAACTGCTTTGCCTTTAAGTCCCCTTAAACATGAACCGTTTAATTACTCTCACGTTGTAAGCGCGAATGATGTGAATAGATCTATTTGGGCTGGACTCCCCGTTGGTGTATCCAGTAACGATAACCAATTGCACATCATTAGAAATCACGCGAGTATTTTGGCAAAGGTGCCCGCAAGGGCAATATTATCATTATAACCTAAGGCATCGGGTTCATGAGCTAATGGCAATAATAAATTATATTTAAATATGGGTGTTTTATCAATGTAACCCAATATCACTTTGCATATCAAATTTATTATTAAACCTATGGATTTCACTAAAACCTTTGTGTTGACTGTTTTAGCATGTTTTTATCTCAGGTACACTCTTTGGCAAGGAGTGCGAGGACACGAAGATGGAAAAACCGTTATCATTCAAATTGTGTAGTTTAGATTCTGGAACCTTCTCTTTTGTAAAAACTCTGAAGAAAATTAGGGGGGAAAAATGGGAATTTAATAAACCTTATTTCATAAACGACTCTTTTTGATTCGTTTCTATGATTATGAGTGTTGTACCTTGAAGTAAGTTAACAACAGAGTAGCTTCCGTGCTATATGTAAAATTGGGGGTGTTACAGATTTGTATCAAGAGCCTAAGTTTTATGATCTAGGTTAAAACCTTACTATAACTACTTTTCTTTTTCCATCAAGAAAGTCCTCCGTGCCGCTATATCTCTCGGAATGGTATGTGAAGTTACATAACTATTATATTACTAAATAAATAACTTATGTTATTTACTGTTGGGTTGTTAAGCAGAACGATGTCTTCCCCTGACCATCCTACTGCTAATTTGGAGGATGTATTTTCTTCCAATTTCCCAAACTATGTTCTTTCGCTTCTCAGGATTTATAAATCCCGAACCTCTCCCCCCCCCAAGGGAAACTTTACTCCAGTGCTACCAATACATTTGGAATTGTTCCCGTTATCTTCACCGACCTTTCGTTTTTTTCGATGATCCTTAACATGAAAGCCTTTACAGCTTTCTATATGAAAAGTCACAACCCGTCTCCAATTAGCATACCCCCTAAAACTCAGAATTTTTTTTTTTTTTTTTTTTTTTTTTCCTCCCAGAAGGACTTTTCCCAATGCAGTTATCTCATATACCCCATCCCAACCTCAAGCTCTTGGATTGGTGATAACTTCTCGGAAATCAGCTATCAAACTGTATGAAGACAAATTCAGTGTATCCTAAGGTTATCTAGAAGAATCCTCCTGAACGTTTTGAACAGATTGAAAACGGCATCGAAGGTCTTGGTAAAGGAACAATAATCATCCAACGTGATTTTGACGCCTTAGCAGCAGAACTCCAGCAAGCTCATACTCAGATCACTAAACTTCGGAGAAAGCAAATAGGATCCAACCATAAGATCTCCTTAGCTCGCTACAGAATCGCAGAATTGGCAGAAGTCATCAATGATATGGAAACTCGTCACCAAGAAGATATAGAAAAACTCATGAACTCTATCATCGAACTCCAGAACCGCATTCGTGATCATCTACGTTCTTGTTTTAGTTAAATTTCAGTCTTTAGCTTTAACCTAGCCACGGGATGTGTGGTATAAATAAAAACACTTGTTAAATCTTGACTATGTACAATAAAAAGGCAAGTTGTTCTAATATAAAGACAATCCCGTTATCTACCTTGTTGTTTTTCCTGCTTTATTACATCTCATCATTCATCCATCGTACATTCATCATCATACTATAACCTTTAGATATCACCATTGTTAAAAATGCTTAAATAAAGCATTATTCTTTAAGCATTTCAAGAATAAGCATTTCTCTTTAATCATTTTAAAGAAGAACAAGCATTATACTTGTGATATCATTCTTATTTCGTGTTACTTTTGTTGATAGTATGCCTCCAAAAAGAAGCATTCACAACGGATAGCACAGTTATGATCAAGATGACATTAGAAGTTAGTAGCTGATAGGGTCACCTCGGCTATAGAAGCTCAAAGCTGCGACAATGGCAAGTGCTAGTAATCCCAACAGGAACACCGGTCCTACTGGAACTCCTGCAGTGAAAACGGGAAACTACAAAGAGTTCATTAGCTGTCAACCTTTCTACTTTAATGGTGCGGAAGGAGCAATAGGTCTTATTCGCTGGTTTGAACGAACCGAATCAGTATTCTCTCGTAGCAGATGTGCCGAAGAAAACAAAGTAACATTTGCTACTGGTACTTTAACTGACGATGCCTTTCCATGGTGGGACTGCATATGCCCAACCTATTGGGAATAGAGCAAGCCATCAAATCACATGGACTGAATTAACAAAGGCTTCTGACGAACAGTTATTGTCTGGACTGAGATCTGGAATGGAAGAAGAACTTTACAATCTGATTGTAAAGGGAAATGATCTTAAACCTTATGTTAGAAGATTCCAAGAATTAACGGTTCTATGTCCAAACATAGTGCCTTGGAAGCTTTTATCGGAGGTCTACCTCGAAGCATTGAAGGAAATGTTACTGCCTCTAAACCTCAAACTTTAGAGGAGGCCATTAACATAGCCCAAAGGCTAATGGATCAAGTAACTAAGCATGCTCCAATGCAAGTATCAAGTGACAACAAAAGAAAGTTTGACGACAAAAGAACTTTCAACAACAGCTCCGCAACACAACAACTACCGCAACAATCGCTACAACAATCGTCAGCAACAAAACCGAAGGCAAGAAACTGGTAGAGCCTATGCTGTTACCCCATCAGAAAATGGTAGGTATGCCGGAGATCTCCCTTTGTGCAAGAGATGCAATTTCCATCACAACGGACCTTGTACTGGCAAATGTAATATTTGCAACAAGGTGGGCCATTTGAGTAAGAACTGCCGAAACAAGAAGCCAGCCACTGGAAGTAATCAACTACCAGTGTATAGTTATAATGTCAAGGCCCGGCGGCCCTTGTGGTGAGAAAGGACACTACACAAATCAGTGCCGCAAGACCAACATTAATGCCCAAGGAAGAGCCTACATGCTGAGAGATAAGAATGCCCAACAAGATCCAAACGTCGTTACGGGTATGTTTCTCCTAAATCAGCATTTAGTCAGGGTATTATTTGATTCCGGAGCTGATAGAAGTTTTATATCCTTATCGCTTGCCTCTATGCTAAATATTCCGTCTATTACAATAGATACCCTTTATAATATCGAAATGGCTGACGGAAACTTAGTAAGCACAAACACTATTATTAAAGGCTGCACTTCTACTTTGCTAAATCAACCTTTTGAAATCGATCTCATGCCAATTAAGCTTGTAGTTTCGACGTTGTCTTAGGATGGACTGGTTATCCAAATATCATGCCAAAATTCTCTGTGATGAGAAAGTTGTTCACATTCCTATCGACGGTGAAACTCTAATCATTCGAGGTGATCGAAGTAAAACTCGACTAAATCTCATATCTTGTATAAAAACTAAAAAGTATATATCCCGAGG
The DNA here is from genome assembly GCA_026074375.1 of Tanacetum coccineum. Taxonomy (NCBI): domain Eukaryota; kingdom Viridiplantae; phylum Streptophyta; class Magnoliopsida; order Asterales; family Asteraceae; genus Tanacetum; species Tanacetum coccineum. The sequence goes on along the minus strand of BQNB010162958.1, from coordinate 3,003 downwards.
TTGTCAAGTTTTTATGATCCAAGTTATGGAGAAGAAAGCAGACGAGAAGAGACTCGAAGACATTCCCGTAGTCAAGAATTTCCCAGTTGTCTTCCTTAAAGATCTACCTGGTTCCCTCCCATTCGTCGTCAAGTAGAATACCAATTTGGACTTAATCCCCGGTGCAAGAACCTATAGCGCGAAACACCTTATAGATTAGCTCCTTCAAATGAGGAGTTATGTAATCACTTCAGAAACTAACCTGACCAAGGTTCTCATTCGACCATGTACATCGCCTTGGGGAGTTGTCTTATTGTTAAAAAGAAAGCGGATCTTTTAGAATGTGTAGCGATTACCTGAGAGTTGAATCAACTTACTATAAAGAATCGTTACCATTGCCCAGGGATCGTATGACTTTTTGATCAAATTCAGGTTCAAAGCGTTTTACTAAAAATCGATTGTAAGGTAGGTTATCATCAATGAGAGTAAGGGGAAGAAGATTTTCCTAGACTGCTTTCAGAACGGAGATACGAACACTTATGAATTTCAAGTCATGCCATTTGGGTTAACAAATGACCTGCTGTATTCATAGGATCTCTTGAAGTGTTTTTGTAAACCTTATCTGGAATAGTTGTAATTGTGTTTCATCGATGATATTCATATTTTTCTCGTAACAAAAAGGAACATGCAAGTCATCTCAGAAATTATCTTAGAATTACTCAGAAAGTGAAATTGTTTGCCAACTCTCTAAAATGTGATTTTTGGATTACATATCGACATTCTGGTCTCCTCATCAATAATCAAGGACTTCATGTTGCCCTGCCAATAATCGAAGCTGTTAAGAATTGGACATCTCCCACTACACCCACAAAAGTACGTCAATTCTTAGGACTCGCAGGCTATTATCAAGATTTTATCGAAGGTTTTCAAAGATTGCAAAGCCTTTGACTAAGTTTAACCCAGAGAACAGAGTTATATATGGGGAGAAGAACAAGAATCAGCTTTTCATCTCATAACAAAAACTATGTGAAAGCACAATCTTAGCATTACCAGAAGGAACGATATTTTGTTGTTTACTGTGATGCATCTCGTCAAGGATTAGGAGCTGTACTATTGCAACGAGAAAAAGTCATTGCTTATGCATCTCGGACAAACTAATCTCATGAAGAAACTATACTCTCATGATCTTGAATTAGGAGCAGTGGTATTCGCTCTTAAAATCTAGAGACACTATCTATACGGTACAAAGTGTACAGTTTTCATTGATCACAAAAGCCTTCAACATATTCTTCGTCAAAAAGAATTGAATATGAGGCAACGCCGATGGTTAGAACTACTCGCAGATTATGATTGTGAAATTTGTTATCATCCCGGAAAGGCAAATGTTGTAGCAGATGCCTTAAGTCGAAAGAAACGATCAAAACCCTTTCGAGTTTGAGATTAATCTTATCGTTCGTCCTAAAAATGACCATCTCAAATTCTCGAAGCCCAAAATGAAGCCCTCAAAGAAGAAAATGTCAAAAACGAGAACCTACGAGGAATGGACAAATCATTTGAAATTCGTCCTGATGGAACTCGTTGTATCAAAAACCGAAGCTGGTTACCACTTTTTGGCGGTTTAAGAGATTTGATCATGCATGAGTCTCATAAATCAAAATATTCTATTCACCCGGGTTCTGATAAAATGTACCATGATATAAAGAAACTCTATTGGTGGCCTAACATGAAAGCAATCATCGCAGAATATGTTGGCAAATGTTTGACATGTTCTAGAGTTAAAGCAGAATGTCAAAAGCCATCTGGCTTATTGGTACAACCGGAAATTCCTATGTGGAAATGGGAAAGAATAACAATGGATTTTGTTTCAAAACTACCCAAAACCTCAATCGGACATGACACCATCTGGGTCATTGTCGATCGCCTTACCAAATCAGCACCGTTTGAAGCACTTTATGGACGAAAGTGTAGATCACCTGCTTGTTGGGCCGAAGTTGGAGATTCTCAACTTACGGGACCAGAAATAATTCAAGAAACCACTGAAAAGATCGTGCAAATTCGTCAACGCTTGCAAGCTGCAAGAGATCGACAAAGAAGTTATGCCAATATAAGGCGAAAGCCTTTAGAATTTCAAGTTGGCGATCGTGTTATGTTGAAAGTATCACCTCGCAAAGGTATCTTTCGATTCGGAAAATAAGGAAAGCTTAATCCCTGATACATTGGACCATTCTAAATTCTTGAATGAATTGGCCCAGTGGCGTACAAACTAGAACTTCCTGAAGAGCTTAGTAGTATCCACAATAATTTCCACATTTCTAATCTCAAGAAATGCTTATCCGATGAATCTCTTATTATTCCAATGAAAGAACTTCAACTCGACGACAAACTCAACTTTGTAGAAGAACCAGTGGAGATAATGGATCGTGAAATCAAGAAACTAAAGCGAAGTCGTATTCCTATAGTCAAAGTGTGATGGAACTCAAAAAGAGGACCAGAGTTTACATGTAAACATGAAGACGAAATTCGTGCCAAATATCCTCATCTGTTTTCGATCATCACTTCAAAATCCAATTAAATCTCGGGACGAGATTTTTGTAAGGATGAGGGACTATAATAACCCACAATTTTTATCAATGTAAATATCGATCTATTAAGATGCAATGTACAATCTATCTATTATATATGAACTCACCTTTTTCTAGGGAAATTTTTCGCTTTATTACATTACTTACATTGCCAATATCTCAATGTGAAACATTTCTTGCATAACTAAAGTTAACGGACTCATGCAACCTACCTATGGCAATCCTATCTTCATATATGTCAAGCAATCATCATAATATGTCATGTCAATATCATTTTTATAAAGTACATTACTCAGATAATGTACCATTTGCGACATTATATCAAAACGGGCTTTAAACCGTATCATATGCCTCAAACCCTAATTCTATGAAAGATTAACATCTAAAGTGAATGTACAAGCTACTAAACCATATTTATAAGTAATATAACATCTCATTTGAA
>BQNB010162956.1:0-14497 GCA_026074375.1 Tanacetum coccineum | reverse complement strand
TTTTTTAAAAAAAAATTCGGTTCAAAAAAAGATAAAACAAAACAAACAATCACTTTTGGCTCTTGATACCAATTGTAGGTCTTTAGATCATTCGATTAACACAAGAACACACAAGATTAGACTTTAAATTGACTTGTATTAAAGAAAAACAAAGAACAATGGTGTGGCAACAAAACACACAAAAAATGAGACTCTAATTCTCTAAGTTGCTTACTTGTCTCTCCTAGAAATGAAAATAAAATGGCTTTATATAGCCTCTCTAGGGCCTTGGCCTTTGGGCTATGATGGGCTTTTTCATTAATGGCCCATTTACATAATATTACACGCTTAAACGAGCTAGACTTTTGTCTTGTATCTTCGAGTGACCGAAGCTTCGTTGTTCGGGTCCATTTATGTGAACCTAACAATCTCCCCCTAGATGAGGTCATGAGAAGTTAGCTCACTCGTGCTTGTCTCTTTAGCTCGTTGTTGATAGGGTACTTCACTTGTTGTGCTTTGGTAATTCAATCTTTAACACCTTGATCAAGATCTTCAGAACTTGATATGATGACTTGATCTTGGTCCATTTATGTGATCCTAACACCCTCCTCATCAAAACAAGCTGAATGTACTAGAACTTTAGAAGTTGTACCATCCATGTCGGAGAAAAAAAGCTTCATAAAAATATATTTGTTACATTTACATGTGGGAAAATGTATCGATTTCATATAATAAATAGAAATAATTAGTCAGGAGAATATACCTCAGCCCTGAAGTTCATGGGAAATAGATCCTTAGCCTCCCAAAGTACATCAATTTCATCACGGTTAAGCATTAATATATTTGACCTTATAAATGTTGTGTTGAACATGGCATGTTACATCATCTTTTCATGAGTCATGTCACTATGTAAGTTGGTACACTCAAGAGCAATATTGCCTTGAACGTGGCAATTGATATCACTTTTAACCTGTACACATTCTTCCTGCAACAAGATATAAGAGAAATTGAGAACATATGAAGATTTCAAAGGCAACAATGAGAGGTTTCTTCTGAGTTAAAATTCAAACGAATCAACAGTATGAGTTATTCAGACTAACAGCCACACATGATGACAATTACATTCTGCAAATTTGGAACTACTATCTATAGGTTAGACATATAATAATTTTCTTCAAACATATAGAAGTAGATTATTCAGACTTCAAAGAATGTTCATTAGATGTTTGCTCAAAAATACAAAAAAGTGGTAATGGATGAAAGAGGTCCTAATCTTTTATGCGTCGTGCGAGTCATAACAACTGATGATCAAAAGTGGAGTATTATTTGTAACACCTCGAAATTGGGTCGCAGCGGAATAAGGGTCCGGAAGTGTTACTTCATAAATCAATAACACAAGATATGAGAAACGACCTCTAAATGAGTCGTTTGAAAATGATATATTGAATTTAATGAAATTGTTTGTTACAAAAGCTCAAGCTTAACTTGTTCATCCTTCCAAATGTAAAGATTTTAATACATAACAAATATTTTCCAAATGTAATGCACACAAATCTTTATGCAGTATGACTCTCAAAATGATGACATCCAATGTATCCTTGTCCTTATACCTTATTGACCTAAGAAAAACATGCTTTAAAACGTCAAAATAAATTTGGTGAATTTACAGGTTTAAGTAATGTATAAAGTAGGACCACAAGATTTCAAGTGTGCAATAATGTAACACATACAATATCACAAAAGTAATTACGCATGCGCTAAGCTCATGACACTGAAGCTACAACATGTATGTACTTGCAATTTAATGCTAAAAATGTGCCCGTGTAGATGTTCAACCCGCAACATCCAAATCCGGCATAGTATACGTCTGTTAGTTCGGTACCGCCAAAACTAGTGAGCGCTGCTCACCCGAACGGGGATGTCAATTCCAAATAGATCTATTCATAACATTCGCGCTTACAACAAGTAATTAACAGTTTATAATTCATGGGCATAGTGGGTTGTCGCTACTTAGGCAAACTCGTAATTTGTTTAAAAGTGCACTTGCGTCCAAATGTAAAACAATGCATGTTTCTCACCCCGAGAGTTGTAAATCATTGGAATTATATAAAATGAGGCTATGAACTCACCTCTGGTGAAATGAATTGATTTTAGAAAAATCGAATAAGTAAAACGTCACGTGAAGTCCGAATGCAACCTAATTAATTATAGGCCGTATGAGTATAGAGTATTTAATATAAATACAACATTATAAGTTATAGAGTTATATCACCACCTAATAGTTTTTGTCTGATTTATAAATGTTGAAACAATATTTAAGTTACGCTTGATATTTAATGTCCGAGTATATGTATCCGTAAAAATATAATCTTTGTCTAATAGTTGATTATTTGTTAATAATATTTGATTTAATATTTTTATTGTTTATATAATAATATTATATATATAGTTTAATTATTTTATAAAATAATATTTATAAAGTTAAAACGTGTATAAATATTATATTAATAGTACTACATTATTTCTTAATGTTTTTATAGCTCAAACGGACTCGAAAACACTCGTAAACCACTTTTAAAATTTCTCATCAGCTTTAGTGAATTTTATGTAAATGCAGAAAATAAAAATAGTGTATTTAAATCTTTAGAAATTCATAACTTTCTCATTTTAACTTCGCTTTATGCGTTCTTTATATGTACGAATTCGTGACGACGTAATTTATCAAAATAAAATGTTAACAAAATTTATATAATTCTGTACAATAACAGTAAAATGTTTATAAATTTTTATCAGATTCGAAACAGTAACATTTTTTATAAAATAACTTATGTAAAAACACTCTTATATATTTAATTATCGTAATCTCGTAAAATTCATAACTCCTTCGTTATAGCTCCGTTTTTCAAGTTTCTTATATGTATGGAATCCTTATGAAATATACTAATTGAATCTCAGTTGTAAATATTTTATAAAAATTCGTAGGTTCACAGATTAAACAAACTGTTTGAATTTATGTTTTATAAAATTTGTTTTATAAACTTTTGACATAATTAAATTATTACAAGTCCTCTAATTTAACTAATAACACATCTTGTGTATATTTTATATCCTCACATTTATGTCCATTAATGTATCTCCAAATAAAATGTCCTCATAATTATTTATGTATAAACTTTATAAATAAAATTTTAACAACTAATTTATCAATTAGTTTTATAAATTAATTAATATAACATCAAATAAAACATGTTCTTGCATCTAACATATTTTAAACATCATTTCATCATGTGTAGGTACTTATTCGATTATGAATATGCTTGTCTTTATTTTATAACTTTATAAAATAACTCCTAAGTGATGATTAACGATATAACAATATGTATGTAAACAAATGAAGTAATTACGAGATTATAAGAAGAGCTCCTCACACATAAAAATGGCGTCCAGTTTTAGCTTATTTTAATCTTGGTAGCTTAATTTTAGCTTGTTGTTCAGTTTTAATGTATTTCTTCCTTTAAAAAGCTTGTAAACGATTTCAATATTAATAAAAGCATCAGTTTATTTAATTTGTACCTTTTAATTCTGTTGTTACTTTATGAAATAGATGAACACAATCAAACCTAGATCTTCAACCCAAAATCCTTTTATCAAAACCCTAGTTTTCCTTGAAAACCCTAGTTTTCTTCCTTGTATAAATCCCTTGATATATCTTAGATATCAAACCTAAACATCCTTGTTTACTTGTGTTGTTGTATAAATGAGTCTTATGAATTTTCTTGTGCACTAAACTTGAGCATTGGGTTTGTAGTAAGAAAACAAGAGAAATAGTTTTGATTTTGCAAGAAATGAGAGTGTGAGTATGTCTTGCATAAGCCTCCTTTTATAGTGAAAGTATTAGACAAACCACTACACAAAACCATGGCTTACGGGTGGTTTCGCATATTAAGTACATGTGCTCTCCTCCTACCTAGGAGGAGCCGCGACTAAGGATGAAGGGGAGGAAAAGGTGCTTGATTATCCCATGGGTAAAAGGCTTATGGTTTACTTGGTTACATGTTGGTTATTAACTAGAGTGAAGTGACATTAGTGGGGAATTAAGTTTTATTTGTGTGTTTCCTTGGTGTAGAACCGACCTTATGGTTTATTAAGTGTAGAATGATTTAATTTTTAGGCAATGGGTATAATAGTGGGTATTTGTTGAAGTATAGATAGGTATTGGTGCTTCTGTGTATGCATAAATGTAATTTATTGCGAAACATAAACGTTTTACGCAACCGATAAAAATAAAAAGTGAAAAGTTATAAATTATCTTCGTAATAATTATATAACACTTGCTTGACGTAAACTTTTATTTGTTTGACGACGATTTACATTGAATGATGATTTTTAGTTTATGCGATTTAACTAAACGATGAAAATTAAAAGTAAACGCGCAAAACCCTAAAAATAAATAAAGGAAAGTGTTGAGTCATAAAATGACCTAAAATAACGAATTGTTACAGTCTTCCCCTGTTAAAGGAGCCTTGTCCGCAAGGCTGAAGACGTGGCACTTGTCGAGGGTGCGGTTATTGTGAAGCGATGTAGATACTTCTTTCTAAATTGATCTTAACGTTCCCATGTGAACTCAGGACCTCTCCTAGAGTTCCACCAAACTTTGATAATGGGAATACGACTTTGCTTCAACTGCTTGACTTCACGATCCATGATCTTCATTGGTTCTTCAATGAAGTGAAGCTTACCATCAATATGTATTTTATCCAACGAAATTTCTAACGACTCGTCGGATAAACACTTCTTTAAATTGGACACGTGAAACGTGTTATGAACCCTGCTTAATTTTTGGGGAAGTTTGAGTCTGTAAGCGATGGTTACCACTTTTGCTAACACCTTAAAAGGTCTGATATATCTTGGGTTCAACTTCCCCCGTTTTCCAAAATGGATAACCCCTTTCCAAGGTGAAACTTTCAACATGACATTGTCACCAACTTGAAATTCTAAAGGCTTATGCCTCACATCGGTGTAACTCTTCTGACGATCACGAGCAGCTTGAATTCTGCTTTTAATTTGAATGATCTTTTCAGTTGTCTCGTGAATAATTTCTGGACCGATAAGCTAAACATCTCCGACCTTGGTCTAGCAAACAGGTGATTGACTTTTACGACCATAAAGCTCCTCAAATGGTGCAACTTTAATGCGCGCATGATAACTATTGTTGTATGAGAACAAAATTAGCGGTAAGTGTCTATCCGAACCATTTCCAAAGACTATCACGCAAGTGCGTAACATATCTTCTAGTGTCTGAATGGTTCTTTTGCTTTGTCCATCAGTCTGCGGATGGTAAGCAGTACTCATATCGAAACTAGTACCCAAAGCCTTTTGGAACGACCACCAGAAATTTGACGTAAATCTACCATCACGGTCACAAATGATTAAGACTAGTATTCCATGTCTCGTGACTACTTCTTTCATGTACAGTATTGTCAATTTTCCCATTGGGTCATTTTCCCTCATCGGCAAAAAGTGTGCAGACTTAGTAAGATGGTCTACAATCACCCAAATGGTATCATAACCACTTGGCGTCTTAGGTAGCTTAGTGATAAAATCCATGGTGATATTATCCCACTTCTACTGAGGAATCTCAGGTTGCACCAACAAACCAAATGGTTTTTGGTGTTCAGCTTTGACCTTTTGGCACGTCAAATGCTTGCTAACATAGGTGGCAATTTCGGCTTTCATGTTGGGCCACCAATATAATTTCTTCATGTCTTGGTACATCTTGTCAGAACCCGGATGAACAAAATATTTTGACTTGTGAGACTCATGCATAATCAAAGTCCTTAGATAACCAAAGCATGGTAACCAACTCTTGTTCTTCAAACATAGTGTTCCGTCAGCATGCGGTTCCAACTTCTCCTTCCTGATCATACCTCCCACATCTTCAGCCTTGAAGTTCTTTGGTTTCCTTGCTTTAATCTAAGCATTCAAAATTCGTTTGGGAAGATCCAAACCAATAGTCATAACTAAGGCTCGAACCCATAATGGATTAATTCGTTCTTTCCTGCTTAAAGTGTCAGCCACTACATTTACCTTTCCTAGTTGATAACGAATTTCGCAGTCGTAATCACTGAGCAACTCTAACCAATGACGTTGCCTCATGTTCAACTCCTTCTTATCAAGGATGTGTTGTAAGCTTTTTTAATCAGTGAACACAGTACACTTTGTTCCGTACAGATAGTGCCTCCGAATCTTTAGAGCGAACACCACTGCTCCTAACTCCAAGTAATGAGTCATGTAATTCTTCTCCTGAATTTTTAGTTATCGTGATGCATAAGAAATCACCTTCTCGTTTTGCATTAAGATGACACCTAATCCTTTATGCGAAGCATCGTAATAAACAATAAAGTTCTCAGCTCCTTTAGGTAAAGCCAAGCTAGGTGCACTACATAGTTTCTGCTTCAATAACTAAAAAGCAGCTTCTTATTTGTCACCCCAATCAAACTTGACCTTCTTATGGGTTAGCTTAGTCGTTGATTTGGCGATCTTTAAAAATCCTTCAATGAATCTTCGATAGTAACCAGCAAGACCTAAAAATTAACGAATCTTCATCGGTGTCTTAGAAGATGCCCAATCTTTAATAGACTCAATCTTGGCGGGATCCATGTGAATGCCCTTACTGTCAATTACGTGACTGAGGAACTATACTTTAGGAATCCAAAATTTACACTTAGAAAATTTGGCATACAACTCCTCATTCTTAAGCAACTCTAAGATTAACTTAAGATGCTCTTCATGCTCTTGCTTGTTCTTTGAATAGATCAGAATATCGTCAATAAAGACAGTGACAAATTTATCCAGATATGGCTTGCACACCAGATTCATATGATCTATAAATATAGCCGGTGCGTTCGTCAACCAATCCTTGCCAATTTGACGTCAAAACTACCTTAGTTTCTTAACCGGGACATTAAGTCAAATGTTTGAATGGATGATTTAAGAAGTTTAAGTGCCAAACCTGTTGATAGTATTAATCTAATTATTTTCCATCGGCCTAGTTTGAAATCATAATCCATGGTCTAGTGTTAGTTGGACGATGTTCAATTAGGGAACTAAATTGAGTAGTCACAAAACTCCTATCGGCACCAGTATCAAAATAGGATAGAAGCTTAAACGGTTTGTTTTAGGAGGAACGTACCTAAACGAATTAGAGACTGGGTTTGTCCTTGCATTTCCCATGCATAAGCCCTTGTCCGTGGCTTCCTCATTTCAGCTGGGTTTACCACGGTTCTGTTTTTTAATCTTAGGGCAATCTCTCTTGTATTGCCCTTTACTCCATACTCAAAGCATTGGGACAAAACCCTCTGAATCGCCCCTCTCGAGGGCTCTTGGTTGTAGCACGTTAGCAGCAGCTGAAACCTCAACAGGCACGGGCTCAGATGGTCCAAACTTTCTTGCAGTTGTTGCTTATAGAGCTTACTCGCCCATTGTTGTTGTTAGTTCTTACATTTTGTGCTTAGGGGTAAGGATTACCATACTCTTTTTTCTCACCTGGCCTTGAGTGTTGGCTGTTGCTAATTTTGCCTTTCTGTAAGGTTGTTGTTGAGTCTGATTCGTTGCCTTGACGTCTGGCACTCAAGCTTTCTTTGTTCTTCGGCTTGATGGTCAGACAAAGTACAGATCTTTTGATCCATCAGTCAGTAGCAAAATCAATGTGCATCTTGCATTTTTTTGCTTAGATGTTCTTTTTTTTTTTTACCATAACATGCCCTGGATCATGTCAGGGTAAGTCCACCGAAATATTCTCATACCTCATTCAGATTCCTTGGGACATTTCCCATAATCAGTGCCAACTCTTGAAACGTTCTGGTATAGCTATACAAACATCAGTACCTTAGACCTTCAAGATTCACTAGATTTAATATTTCCAACTTCTTGATCTCGCTACTTGGGCAATACTTGTGGTCATTATCTTCTTTAGTGTTTTTCTTGGCTTTCTGTATGTAGCAATCATGACCATCAGTCTTGTCGTGGGGAATTTCCACACGTCAGTGCACTGCCAATTAGAGTGCAGGTAGCAAACTTGTCTCTGGCACGCGACGGGGTGACAGTTGCTAATGTGGCTTTACCAGATTTCATCTTTTCAAAGCACACCACCCATTGCAGTCAAAGACAACGACTACTGTCAGTTACCCTTAAATTAAGGGGTTTGCATTTCGGAAGTCACTATAGGTGCACTGACGAGTAGAGGCACCTGCCTTCTTCCGACACTTCCTGAATCGTGGTGTCTCACCATTTCTACTGCCTTCTTTTTGCACTGTTCTGCATGCATACAACCCTTACTCCTTGTGGCTATACAAATTGCTTAATAGCCCATTCTGTCATAGGGGTGTGTTCCTTTGGCGGGCTCTTTCTTCATAATCACTAACGAATATAGATAATACGCGTTAAATTTCATTCAATCAACAAACGCGGACATGACACTTTGCATAATAAATATAAATGAGATCACAACAAGAGTGATAATATTACAACCGGAGTGAGAGCATACAATGTCATAAATAAATCGACTTCATACATAACAATAATCGATAACATACATGTTAGTGTTTGGTCAAAAATGACAAGTATGATCCTAGAGCCTTGCTAGCTGGAATTATCCCATAATACTTAGCAGCTATATACTAAAATAGCTAAATGATGAACAAGATCCTACAGCCCAGACTAGCTGGGAGTTACCCATAAAATTAACAGGCTATACAGGATAGTCTAACAATGATACAATACTAACACTACTCACAGTGTCACTCCAAATTATCTGGGCGTGTTGGTATATCGCCTCCTATGCATCGTATGCTCCAAAGCGCTAGTCTCCATATCACCAACCGCTGTACTCTACCACTCTATCTCCTGTCTTGCTGCGTCTGTAGGTGTCCACTACTGAGCCTCTAGTGTCCTGATACTAGCCTCCAGAGCCGTGCTCCTATCCTTTGAATGGGCCTTGCCTGTCATGGCTATTAAGCCTCTGCCTCATAAAGAAGGAACGCCATGGAGTACAAGTATCTCCTCTTTCTCGTCAGTAATCGAGACTTGGAGCTCTATAAAGCTCGGTCGTCCTGAGCGTCCTCATAACGCACCTGGAGCTCATAAGCATCCTGCCTCTGAGTAGTAGCAAGATATGTAACCCTATCATTGACCTCCCCCACGGCGGTCATCGCTCTACTCTCAGAAGCTCGGATACTAGCATCTAAAGTATTAACAAATCCATAGTAAACCCTATGAGCTAAAGTATGTCCAGCCTGCCTAGTAGCAGCAGCTACCGAACTTTCCCCAACCTCGAACCTACTAGTAGGGGTAGTAAAACGAGCTCTCTTCCAAAGCGACATATCCGCCTTGGGAATATCATCTCTATGAGTAATAGATGGTAACAACAGGGATGGTGATGGTATCTCTGATGGTAATAGTTGATGGTGGGTGGATGGTGATGCAGCTCTCAACTAAATCATGGCTGCTTTGTAGCCTAGTGGTGCATCAGCATAGGTAGGGCTAGTATGGGTAGGTGGTCATGGTAGTGGTAAGGGTGGAGATAGTACATGTAGTGGTGGAGATAGGTTTTTGTGGGAGTAGGGATGACCCCCCAAGGTTGGATTTTTAAATGGAGTTGGTGGTTGGTGATGGCGGTGTTGATTGCAAAAGCAAAATAAGCTTGAGTGCTCTAGTAGATGCTGGTCATCAGCGCTGCATCGGGGTCTGATAGTCTTTCGCTGCCCTAACAAAGACATTTTTAAGAGAAAGGGACCCTAGTCTGGATGGATGGTGGTGGTGTAGCTGCAACAGAGTCGGGCTGGAGCATAGATGCTCTCACTCCTTATACTTCGTCCTCCTCAAGGCTCCTTCCCTCCCATATCATCATCCTCGAAGGACTCACCCTCACTCCTCCTACTTCTCATAATCTCCTTCCCTATTAGAGGATAAATCAGTAGGTTCTTCCTTGGGGGCCTACCTCTGGGTCCTCCTCTGGATTCCGAGTCATGCAAAATAGGATGGTGATAGGGCTGTAGGTAAGCATCAGCAGGTGAGGTGATCCTTATTAGGTACCTCATCATAAGACGGTTTAAGTACTCATGGGGTTATTTGGACCAAGGTACAGTGTCAAGTGGTTGTGGGTGTCGGACCACAGGAACTAGTCACGGTGATGGTAGTGTATGCTCTGGAGATAGCCAGTGACAGCCTCTGGTGACTGTGCTCTGCATCACGATACCCACTGGAAAATATCTATGCTCAAAATCAGAATATACAGTCAGTGTTGCGTAACAGTCGATGATGCATGACTGCCTGTAACAATAAAATTTAACTTATATAATTTATTTATATAGGCAAGTTTAGTAATACCTAATATAAATATAAATACGTATATAGATCATAGTAGAAGTCAATGCCATACAACTAGTGTTATGTATGTCCGTGAAAATAGTTTGTATTATGAAAAGTTTGTGGAAAAAGGTTATTGTCCATGTAAAAACATATACATGGTTCTTTATAACCTTTGGCCTCTATATAACATTCAGTAAAACACCCCAAATATAGGTCGAACGATAAAAAAGGGTGCCGGGAGTGTTACTTATAAGATATTAACACAGATATGAGAGAACGATCTCTAAATTGAGTCGTTTGAAAATGTAATTAGATTTAATGAACATTGTTAGTTACAAAGCTCAAGCTTAAACTTGTTCATCCTTGTAAATTAAGATTTTTAATACATAAACAAATATTTTTCAATGTAATGCACTCATAATCTTTATGCCAATTGACTCCCAAATGGACGATCATCCAATGAACTCCTTGCCTTGTACCTTATCTTACCTGAGTAAAAACTTGTTTAAGACAAGTCACTTAAGTTGAGTGAATTACATGTTTAAGTTATGTATAAAGTAGGACCATATGGTTTCAAGTGCACAATATTGTATCACATACATATCACAAAAGTAATTTCGCTCTTGCGCTAAGCACATGACACTGAAGCTACAAACATGTATGTACTTGCTATTTAATGCCTCCAAAAATTATGCCCGTGTAGATGTACAACCCGCAACATCCAAATCAAAAATGGTTCCGTCCGTTAGTACTCGGTACCGCCGAAACTAGTGAGCGCTACTCGTCCGAACGGGGATGTCAACCCCAAATAGATCTATTCATAACATTCGCGCTTACAACAAGTAATTAACAATAAATGATTCATGGGCATAGTGTGTTGTCGCTACTTAGGCAACCCCCCCCTCCCCCCCCCCCCCCCCCCCCCCCCCCCCCCCCATCGTTATTTGTTTAAAGTGTACTTGACGTCAAATGTAAAGTAACTGCATGTTTCTCACCCGAGAGTTGTAAATTTTAGAATTGTATTAAATGGGGCTTATGAACTCACATCTAGTGAAATGAATTGATTTTAGAAAAATCAAATGAGTGAAACGTTACGTGAAGTCCGAATGCAACCTAATTAATTATAGGCCGTATGAGTATAGTGTATTCAATATGAATACAACTTTATAAGTTATAGAGTTATATCACCACCTAATAGTTTTTGTTTGATTTATAAATGTTGAAACTTTATTATAATGTTATGCTGATGATTTATTTTCAGAGTATATGTATCTGTAAAATAATATAATTCTTAGGTCCATAGTTGATTATTTGTTAATAATAATTTGAATTATATATTTTTATTGGTTTACATATATATTATATAAATAGTCTAATTTTTTTATAAAATAATATTTATAAAGTTAAAAAACGTGTATAAATATTATATTAATAGTACTACATTATTTCTTAATGTTTTTATAACCCAAACAGACCCGAAAACACTCGTAAACCACTTTTAAAATTTCTAACAGCTTTAGTGAATTCTATGTAAATGTAGAAAATAAAAATAGTGTATTTAAATCTTTAGAAATTCATAACTTGCTCATTTTAACTCCGCTTTACGTGTTCTTTATATGTACGAATTCGTGACGAGGTAATTTACCAAATAAAATGTTAACATAATTTATATAATCCTGTACAATAACAGTAAAATCAAAACTGTTATAAAAATACTTATCTATAACTTATATATGGGGTTAACTATGACTGGATTAATATGAAATAGTGACTCAACGCCACCTCAACGAACACACAACACAATAATTTTAAATAATTTTCGGTTTAATAATTATTTTTGTATTAAATTTTGAATTTTCGGATTTTTAATTAATTTTGCATTAAATTCCGTATTTTTTTTATAAATTCCGTATTTTTTCAACCCATGACAATAAATTTCGGATTTTTACAAAAATATAGGCTTTGGCAAGGTTTGAACTCATGACCTATGGTTTAGATGAAAGGAAATTTACTAACTGAGCCAAGCCACTAATTGTGTTATACTATCCAAAACAATAATGATATACTCTATAATTAAATTTAATATATGATATCTTTTGATTTTCTAAAATATATTTTAAGATGTACTCTATAATTAACTTTGATATTTATCAAGATACCTAATACATACAACCGTAATACCCAAAACCATCTTCTTCATCACCACAAACCCTAATATCATTGAGAATTGCAAGGTAACTCATGTTATGATATATTATTCGAAATTCTAAAACAAGTTTTTTTTCTAGGTATTTTGCCATTTAAGTTGCATGGTCTTGCGGTATCTTCAACTTTTCACCCATCATGGAATGAACTGAATGTGCACACAGAATACCATACGCTACAGGTATAAATACACATAAGAATCAAAATTGAGACATAAAAGTGAATCAATTAGTCTCTGTTATATTATACATGGAATCAATCCCATTTAAGTAATCCATAAGCCATTTAAGTTGCATGGTCTTAGTCGTATTCATCATACATGGAATCCATAAGATTTTTATTTCAGATCAAAAGCTTCCATCGAAAAAAGCTTTGTTTGGAAGTAACAATCAAAAGCTTACACGGATACAAGAATACATACATTTTCTTCGACTTCAAGCCTAAAGCATATCAAGGATGCCACATAAAAAAAACGAGAACAAGATAAGACTTGCTAGATCTTAAGGAATGAAAACTCAAATAACAATAGGACACAAATTTATAATGCCTTCCACTTTGCATCAAAAACCATAAACAGGGTTGACTTTGACTTATGTAAATCTGCTATAGAGGACTATTATGGAGACTGTGACTGCAATATTTAGTGAGGAGCTATATGTAGGCGTGATGCTTGCATAAGATACTATTGCAAACGGGTATATGCCATGATAACATACTGGATGCTCCTGGTTTCACCTTGGAGTCTAACGAATTATAGGCCAAAGATCTACCCATGGTCCCACTAAGCGCTACACTTAAGCATTTTCAAGGTACATGTAATTTCAGTTAACCTTTTTTTTACTTTAGTCAACCTATAGCTAATAACCATGTAACGTTCTTATACAGTATTCTCTACCACCTCAAACTGTAGCTAATCAATTAGTAATCCAGCAGAAGGCTCTAGATTCTCTTGTGACTAATTCTAGGAACATAATGGAAAGTGATCAAGGCATGTCAATAGATTCAAGGGCATTGGTATTTGTCATCCATTTTCTGTTTTTGAAGTGGAAGCCTTAGTTGAAGCCGTTAAAAGGCTTGGAACAGGAATGTATTCTTCAATAGACACAATCTTATCACTGTAATATAATAAATCCTGTAAAGGCGATCGTCTAATGTTAAATTAAACGGTTACCATTTTAAACCTTTAGATGGAGTGATGTCAAAATTCATGCTTTTGATGACGCAGATCACCGAACTTACGTGGATTTGAAGGTATATATGATTCAATATAAATCTTGTTTTGCACATGAAAGGAATCTCACTGATACGGGTTGTGTATTGCAGGACAAGTGGAAAACACTCGTGCACACGGCAAGAATATCACCACTTTAAAGGAGAGGTGAGCCGATGCCTCAGGAACTCCTAGACAGGGTTTTATCTGCCTATGGTTAATGGTCCCATCACCAAGCCAAGAACCAGTTCAAACACCATCTTCAAACCGAAACTTGCCAACTTCTCTAAAAGAAAATATCCCATGTACAGACGATCATAAAAGTAAGTATTGGATTCTTTCCTTTTACATTCTATTTTCCTTTGCATTCTCTAAATCGGCTTGTATATTTGACAGTTTTGACCAGATTATTAACAAGGAAATCCCAGCAAAGATCTCATACGAGGATGATAAGGTAATGCATTACTGCTTCTTAATTTTTAACATCTTTAGCTTATGAACTAACCATGTGGGTTATTAGAACAGTTTACCTTGCTATCAGTATATGAAAGTTTTTGGTCATCTATGATTTTTGCAATGAATATAAAAGATTTCAAATAATGGCGTTTTTTGGTGCTACTGGTAATTAAATGTACGGTCTTATCTACTTTGTGTTTGGAATTGTGATTAGGTAAAAATATATATATATACTGAAACACGGTAGAATGAGCAAAACGAGAGTATAATATGCTACAC
>BQNB010162955.1:0-14497 GCA_026074375.1 Tanacetum coccineum | reverse complement strand
TTAATAATCCATAATCTTGTATTTATATTCCTAGTATCCTATTTAGTTTAAAACTCTAATAATTTTTTTTATTATTATTTTTTCCAAACAATTAAACCAACCGGCCCATTTTTTTTTAAATTTTTTTTATTTAACTAATTACCTTAAAATTTTCAATTATTTAAGCTCATTTAACTATGCCTTTTTGCTAAAACGCAAAATACTACACTTTCTAAAAATACCATATCATTTCCATTCTCACTTACTATAAATGGAAAGTTTAGCACAAACCCCCATATTTCAACTATATCTTTCTATCTCATCTCACACATATTTAGTAAATGCCAAAACCCTCAAAACCAAAGATCGACGTAGCAACGCTTGCAATACTCGACCTATTTTCTAACATTCTACACTCAAATCAAAATATTCCACATAACTTCATACACATGCCCATAAAAGGATGACCATAAAATCCTAAGATGATCCCCTGCAAGCATAATTACTTTACATAACAAGCAAAACGATCACATAGCACGCAAAACACATATAAATAAGCACAAAAGCTAAAATCTAAAGCATACGCTAACCTGCTCAACCTCGGTTGTCACATCCAAGGTTCGAGCCTTGCTCACCCTAGACTTCCCAATATCCCAATGTTTTTATTTTTGCAAAATTTTTTATGAAAAAGCTTTAAGACCTAAAAATAAACAACTTTTATGAAATTACTTTTTACAAAAATCACAAATAAGCACGAAATAAGCTCTTAAAAAGTGACAAAATTGGCTTTATTAAACACTAAGAGGAAAGGGAATCTGTTTATCTTTTTTACAACAAAATAAGCTAACAAAAAGCAAATGAGCTTATGACAGCTTAACACCTACTCCTAAATAGCACTAAGGATCAAAAATTAAGCAAAAATAAATAAGCTAACCAGCCTTAAAGACAGATTACTACAATGATAGGTTTTGAACTAATTTAAACATTTAGACTAAGAATTAAAGCTAATAAGCAATTGAAAATGACAAATAAGCTAAAACATATAAAGCATTAACCCTAATAAGCACATATGAGCAAAGGTTAAGCAATCAAATAAGCTGAAAAGGTCTGAAAAGCCAATAAGCTTTTTGGCTAAAACTGTTAGCCAAATAGCCTAAGTATACACTTTCTATCTTATTTTTAAGCTAGCTAGTAAATCCTTATGGCTAAGTGGCTTATACCACTGAAAAGCTTGTCCAACAAGCTACAATAAGCAGCAAAGAGAAAACATTTTGAAAATCAAATGAGCCATAAAAAAGCTAATTGAAAAAAGCAGTTTCACACAGACAACAACACTTAGAAATTTTGACAGACTTGGTAAAAAACCAAACAACACTTGCAGACCTAAGGAATAACTTTCTAACTTGTTTAAAGACATGAACAAACACAAAACACTCTTAAAAACACTGGTTTAAAAGATCTAATCATACAAGCTGATTAAATGAGCTATGAGTTCACAGTTTCAAACTCTAAGTTTACAAAACCATAAAATTAAGTTTTTACCCTTAAAAACTTTTGTAAACTGAACTTTAGGCTTAATTTAAGTTAAAACAACATTACAATATTTGAAAACTTAAGCTATTACTACACTACATAAACTGAAGAATACTAACTAGATGCCTTTGAAAGGCTTACAATGAGCCTATTTATAGCCGAACTAGAATTCTTGGACTTGGTCTTCATCTTCTTGTCTTCTTCCCATTGTGTTTCTTTTGTGTGATAAAACCAAAGGTGTGTTTCTTGTGTGAGGGAAGTCCAAATCATCATCATAGCCATTAATCTTTTTTGGTCACCAAGGGGGATGATTTGGTCCCTTGATTTCTTGTCTTGTTCATCGGCCAATGAGGTTGTGTGGGACTGCCAACATGGAAATTGGCCCATGTGAAGTGGGGTAGAGGAGAGGGTGATGGTTTTGTCGTAGGGTTGCAGGGGTTCAGGGGAGAAGACACAAGAATAGTAATTTAGCGGGAAGAGGGGTTTTTTCGTTTGTATCTCTGTTTTGGTATAAACAGGGTAAAGGTTTGGGGAGTTAACACTTTTGGCCCCTCAACTTGTATGGTTTTATTTCATGGGTGGTCCTTGTGGTGTTAATGGTATAAGGAGTTGGCAGAAATACCCCCCGAAGGTGTATAGCTGTGTTGCAAGGACAATCCTTTTGAGGACTAACAGACTTAACAGTTAAGTTGTTATGGTCTTAACGGTTGTTAAAAGGGAATTGGGCCAAGTTAAATGGTATTGGGCTTTTATAAGACTTTAAGTCTTATAAGTCTTGTACATAAATGCTTAATGGGCTGACCCGACCCATTAGATGGGTGCGGGTTGGTCCATTAAGTATTTCTTTGGTTTGCCTTCGTCTATGACTGTTGACTTTGACTGGTTGACTTGACTTTTCACGCTCTTTTCATTCTCGTGCTCGGTTTTGTCGTGTTTGGCTTCGTTTTTGTCCTTTTCTTAGATATCCGTTACCTGCACAATATAAATGCAAAACACACAAATACAATGTATTCTTGGTATGTTTTTAGTCTTTTAAGCACGTTTTCCTAGGTAAATGGTATGTGTAATTAAGCACATACCACATGGCTTGATCAAGAGTTGGGATGAAGAATTGTATGTATGTGTGTGTAATTTGAATTGTATGGAGAATAAGGTAAATAATGAGTACGTGATGGAGAATGTTTTGAAAAGATATAGAAGATTATGGTTGGGAATGAAGGAGACACAAAGGTACATAAGGTACAAGAGAAGTACAATGTGTAAGGGAATATAAGTTGGCATTGTTGGAGGTTTATTTGGAGAAGGTTTATGTGAAAAAGGTTGTTTATTCTTGAAGAGTGTTTAAAAAGATAAGTAAGAAGGTTGATGGTGTTTAGGAGAAATCAAAAGATTGATTTGGGTTAATAATTACATTGTAAACCGTGTTTATTGAATGAGTATAATGAGTACAATACAATGTATATATATACTACACATTGGGCCTAATCATGAGCACAAGATACAAATACAAGTCAGGCCTTTGGGCCATACAAACACGTCTGCTAACATCCCCCCGCAGTTTGAGCGGGAGAGGAACGAACACTCAAGCTGGAGCGAAACTCATCAAATAAAACCGTAGGTAAGCCTTTGGTGAAGATATCTGCATACTGATAACGAGAAGGTACATGAAGTACTCGGATATGACCAGCGGCAACCAAGTCACGAACAAAGTGAATATCAATCTCAATATGCTTCGTGCGTTGATGTTGCACGGGATTAGAAGAGAGATAAACGGCACTTACATTGTCACAATAAACAAGTGTAGCGGTAGACAATGGTGTATGAAGCTCTCATAAAAGATTACGTAACCAACAAGTTTCAGCAACGACATTAGCAACACCCCGATACTCAGCTTCAGCACTAGAGCGAGAAAGGGTAACTTGCCTCTTTGAAGACCACGAAAGTAGATTGTTGCCAAGAAAAACACAATAACCGGAGGTAGACCGACGTGTAGTGGGGCACCCAGCCCAATCTGCATCAGAATAAGCAACCAAAGAAGATGTGGTGGACGAAAATAGCTGTAATCCATAGGGCATAGTACCACGAATATACCGCAAGATCCGCTTGAGAGCAGAGAAATGAGGCTCTCGAGGATCATGCATGTAGAGACAAACCTGCTGCACAGCATAAGATATATCAGGCCGAGTGAAAGTCAAATACTGAAGGGCCCCAGCAAGACTGCGATATAAGGTAGGATCAGACACAGGATCACCATCAGCAGAAAGCTTAGAATCCGTGTCAACTAGAGTACGACAAGGATTACAAGTGAGCATGCCAACACACTCAAGTAGCTCAGAAGCATACTTCTGTTGAGAGAGAAACATCCCCGAAGTATTGCGAGTCACAGAAATACCCAAAAAATAATTCAGCGGACCCAAATCAGTCATAGAGAACTCGGCATGTAAAGTGGCAATAATACTCTGAAGAAAAGCTGTAGAAGAAGCAGTCAATATAATGTCATCAACATACAAAAGCAAGTAAGCTGTATCGGACCCCCGCCTGTAAATAAAAAGTGATGTGTCACATCTGCTATGAATAAAACCAACTCGAGCAGCATATGCTGCAAATCTCTGAAACCATGCCCGAGGGGCTTGCTTAAGCCCATATAGAGATCGCTGTAAAAGACAAACATGATCAGGATGTTGTGAATCCCGAAACCCAGGAGGCTGCTGCATGTAAACAGTCTCGGATAATAAACCATGTAAAAAAGCATTCTTGACATCAAGTTGATAAACAGGCTAATGTCGAGAAAGAGTAAGGCTAAGTATCGTACGAATAGTGGCCGGTTTAACAACCGGGCTAAAAGTCTCATCAACATCAATACATGTAAGCTGAGTGCTGCCATTCGTAACAAGGCGAGCCTTGTAACGATTAAGAGTGCCATCAGCATTATATTTATGCCGAAAAAGCCATAAGGAACGAACAATGTTCGCGTTCGATGGTCGTGGCACAAGAATCCAAGTATTATTTTTAATTAAAGCATTATATTCATCAAGCATAGCACGATACCAATGCGGGTCTTGAAAAGCATGGTTGTAGGACTTTGGAATAGGGGAAATAGTTGACATAGATAAAGTATATCGTTGAGTAGGACGATTAGTACCAACACGGTAACGAGTGACCATGGAGTGAGTCGAAGCGGGATTGCGGTTGGGTTGAGTGGTAGCGGGTGAGGGAACCGGGGGAGGAGTGGGTGGTATACTGTTTGTGGGTGGAAGATTAGTCGTGGGTGTTGGGTTAGTAGGGGCGGAAGGAGTGGGGATACAAATACAAGTCAGGCCTTTGGGCCATACAAACACGTTTGCTAACAACCTCAAATATTACATTGCATTAATTAGTGAATAAGCAATGAAGAATGTAAAAAAAATCCCATGTAAAAACTTGTAAACGTTGTGTATGCTACATGTTGAAAGTGTTATTGTGAAATACTCATCTCTAACATGCAGAATGATTATTTATGCGTAAAGGGAGTTTTCTAATATCGTATCACTTTGCAAGTCAGTAACTATGCCCTTTTATTGTGTTTTTTCTCTTATTATCTTGTCTTTGTTGGATTTTGATAGATTCAAACTCACGATCAGGCTTTGGCCACCTAACTTAATAACTTATAATATTCTCTCACAATTTGAGCGGCAAAATCGCGAAAAATCAAATTAGAGAATAAAACTATAATAATTAAAATAAAAAAACAAAGCAAGATAGTGATCTTGATAAAGAATCAAGAGTTTGATACCACGCTAATCGCAGCGAATAAACATAGAACTAAAAGAGACGATTTTTTTACGACTGCAAACTTACGGTGGTGCGTGACAGCGCTTCAGGACGGAGGAGGGCGATTCCAGTAGCATTTTCTTCAGAATTCTTTTGCGAGTCAACAGTCGTTAACGGTGTCAGCTAACTCTAAGTTGTTTAAGACTTATAAGCAAAATAGTGAGCCATTCAGTGAGCTATTGTTCTTTTCTGAATTCGGCAGCTTGTTCTGGCGCGTCGGCATGGCTACAGCTACGATTCCGGTATGCTTCTCTTTGGAGTTTAATTACGAAGCTAATGGCGTTGACGTCGTGAGTTAACTCCTAACGGTTTAGGAATGATGGTCGAAACAGTAGGCTGTGATTTTTGTTTTTTAGTACGAATAAATGGCGGTTTTTAGTGTTTGACGGGGTGACATTGAGGCAACGACTCAAGATAGTCGACCAGGTCCGAGGATCGGACCTAGAGCTCCAATATAGATAACATCAAATAGTATAGTGTTTTTAGTATCATTATCTCATGTTTATCGTCTTGTTTTATATTGTATTATGTAGATGTAGATTTGATACTTAATCGCTTCTTATTTGCATAATATGACTAATCAGGGCATTGGAGCAGAAATACGAATAAAAATGAACAAAGTTAATTAGAAGATTCTCGAAGAATCTTATATTCAAGGTTTCTACTGCGCAACTAGGATGATTTCCCTACACAATTAGACAACGATTTATGATTAGAAGTTGATTATGGAAGACTCATAAAAGAATCAAGTAAATGAACAAAGCTGGAAGTTGAAATAAAGATTACGTGATATCTCAAAAATAGGTGCTTTAGTATTTGGACCATAACGTCATACGAATTTCTTTTTAACCGATTCAAGTTGCCACATAAAAAGGAAAGAGATATCTACAACTTTTGTGTTTTGTGCTAAGGCTGAATCAAAACTAAAAGATTATAATTTTATATTCTCTACGATGTAAGGGGTCTCTTGTGACAACCGTGATTTGAGCAGGTTAGTTTATATCTTTAAATACGGCTAAGAGTTCATTTTATGTGATTAGGTGTGGTGCTATGTGATTTTATGTGTGCTAAGTGGGTTAAGTAATGTGCGTAATATCATTTGGAGGTGTGTGGGCATCTCATTTTGTGTGTGTTTGTGTTTAGTGATGAGTATTCAATTTGTTCACGTTTAGTGATAATGGAAAGGAATGACGTATTGCATGCGATGCTACGTCAATAGTTGGATGATTTAGTGATAAGCGTTTATGAGAAATGTGGCATTTTAGAAATGAAATAAGTGAGTGAAATATAGAAGTTTGTAGCAAACTTTCTAAAAATAGAAAGTGGTTTGGTGAAATGAAAGTTATATTTAGAAAGATTAGTAAGTAGCGTTTAAGTAAAAATGTTTAATCAAATTAGCTTAGGATTTTAAAAAAAACTTAAGGAAATGAAGTAAATTAGTTAATTAATAAATTAATAAAAAAATATAAAAAAATATATTTATTAGGGTGCGTCCGGTTTTGGGTTTAAAGAAAAAAAACAGCCAATAGCACTTGAGGAGCACTTGAAGTAGTGCCAGTAGGGAGTACAGATAAGACCGAGAACAAAGCCTCAGCTCCTCCGTTGCCACCATCGATCACCATTATCGAACAGTAGCCAAGTCAGGGAAAGGATCCTTGTGTGCTATGATTTGAGCGAGACTCCCATATTTGTCACTTAAGCCGTTGATGGCGTATGTGACTACATCGTCATCAGACATATCCGAACCTAAATCAGTAAGAAGGGTGAGGATAGCCTCGATCTTTGAAAAGTATTCATCAGCAGTTTGGTCTCCCATTTGAATGACCCGTAATTCTCCTTTTAAGGAGATGGTGCGGGTCGTCGAGGCCTCGGTGACAGGTTCTTCGATGTGCTTTAGGACACCGAAGTTGCTACAATGGCCTTTGAAAAAATAACTCCATATGGAGTAGTTTGATTCAGCGAGATCCAGCTTATCAGGAATGAGACTGTTGATGTTATGAACCGCATAAAGTTTTTCAACCAAGGTGGAGATGGGTGTTCGCTGTTTGTCATTATGGATTGATAATCGACTATTAAATCGATGTGATGAAGGTGTAAAGGCGACTGTTAAGTCGTTGTGGAGGGATTAAGGTTTGTTTTGTATTTTAGGGTTTGGATCGGCTTGGATCTTCGACAATGAAAACAAATAGATGAAGAAGAAGAAAAAAAAAGGGTTGATGGAAGGCAACTCAACATTTTTTTTTGACGGCTTGGGTTTAGGGTTTATGAATTGAAGACGAAAAACAAAAAATCTATAAAAATACATTAAAGCGAGAATAAAGGGAATCCTCTGAATCACCGGCAAGTAGCCGATGACCGGAGGATTGCAATTTTTCTTGAAGGATCTTACCTAGAGCTGTGATACCATGTAAACCGTGTTTATTGAATGAGTATAATGAGTACAATACAATGTATATATACACACTACACATTGGGCCTAATCATGACACAAGATACAAATACAAGTCAGGCCTTTGGGCCATACAAACACGTCTGCTAACACATTTCAGTTTCACTTGATAGATGTAGGTGTGAAATAAAATGTCTCAACTCAACTGTAACACCAAACAATAGATAGGCACTATTTATGTCCGAATCAGTATATCATTCTCTTTTGTCTTGTGATAAAATGAATTTATGGAAATGACCCACGGAATGGAAGACAAACCAAAGATAGATTTTCAACGAGATTAGCAAACATTGTCTCTTAGGGACTATAATACGGTATATGAGTTTGATATGTGCCCGTATGATTTAGCGGTTATACATATTCTATCAGACCGATAATATATAATATCTATCTTCATTTTCTGTTCAATCATTTCCAAAAACTAAGCCATCATTTAACATATTAGAAGATATGCTATTCAAGTGGTATTATGTAAAATAATTGTCAACTTTTTGATGGATCTTCTAGATACAACAATCTTCAATGATACATTGAAAAATGTTAGCAAGTTGATGTACCATGTAGATACCGACCCGCAATCAGATTCGAATATACTAAATTCCTGCACCTATGGAGTTGATAAGATTTTAAGCCATATGTTCCATTTGCTTTTTACATAAGTTGGGTATCAAGTCACATTTGGTTTCTACATAAGTTGGGGATCAATGCAAGTCAAACTTGGATTTGTTTGAGTCTCATTTATTCTTTGAGATCACGGAAATCATACATTCGTTCAAAACGTAGATATCAAAGAACCGTTTGATAAAGGTTACTAGTACATCGTTAACCAGTTGGACCACATGATGTGATGCTTAAGCTTAGTCTGCATTGTTCTATACTTCTCAGCTCAAAAGCATCATCTAAATGCTTTCTTTCTATTTTCCTTGGTTTTTAAGCTGCATATATTATCATTGCCCCGTTTCAAAACAAAACAAAACATGTCCATTTATTTTCATTGCCCCGTTTCGAAAAAAAAAGAAAAATCATTTCGATATTAATGATCTTCACTCTACAAGATGTCGAAGTAGTGGAATTGATTTTTTGCCAACTCATGTTGTTGAATTGGTCTCATGGGCTGACAAAACAACTCTTCTCCTTTACTGCTTTGCTTGGATGCAATCGTTCAAACAACATGTTGGGTCATTTGGTGTTATAGGAACAAAATTTGTTCAAATACCAAACCACTTAGGAAAGACACCCTCGGAGATGAGAGATCAAGACTACTATCGTTTGGTTGGAGCCTTATGTTTTGATTTGGGCTTAGCCCAATTTGCATTGTTTGATATTGTGTATTACTTTCGATAATTAATGAATTCGTTATGAGGATTATACCAAAACTAATATGACATCACAGCATACAGATCAGAGTGACACGGTAAATTTTATCGAGACGAGGCTAACTGACTTGCCTTATTGATGATTTAGTGGTTCACACCACTACATCGAGATTGATTTGAAGATACCGAAACCGTGTTTGTTTTGACAGACATGCGTGTAGATGACGTCAAAGACTTCTCACAACACTTATCCATATACTTACTACGTTTACGTTGTGCAGCATCAATCACCGCCCGACCGGGTACGAAATCAGCCATTCCGGTTTGCGTCAAAGGTGAAAATTCAGTCAGATACATACAAACATCAAGTCCTCCTTCCCACGAGTAAAGGTGAAAATTCACACAACAACACCTTCTACCCTCATTCCAGGCCCTCAACAAAACCTATTGGCCAGTATGGCTTATCATTTTCGCGAAGGTCAGCATCCATTCAACATACCAACACATGGGTCTTAAGGCCTACATGCCCCTCAGCGATTTCAGCAAACACAACCAACACCAGCCACACGATCTGGTTCTATGGCCACCAGCATGCCCTCTACTTCGGCTGCTGTACAAAACACTCATCTGCTCCTCGGGTTCGATCCTAGTCAAGAAAGACACAACCTGCCACATGCTCTTTAATACTTCCGACCTTACAGCTCGGCTAAACGTCAAATTGGAACATGTGATACTGGTGCTCATCTCACCTTAACTCTTCAGTTTAATAATCTTTAGTATTATTTTTAATTCTCGCGATATATCACATCTGTTCTCTTGGCGTTGGTGACGGAAATACTACTTCCTGTCACCAACTCTACCGGCATAGAACGCTACCAACTCCCTACCGTACACTTCCTTCAATAAAATGTTCTCATACACCCAATATTGTCCTAAAACTTAAACTTATGTACTCAATTCACGTCGTGACTAAATAAAATTAACAAAAATTGAATCTTTGATCGAGAGCGAGAGATGGTTTTCTGTGAAGGAACTTCCGGACTCGTCACAAATACACCTCACGTGTAGACAGCACTGTGTGAGGCCCTTATCCAGTCACGTCTCCGTCGTACCCTCAAGCTTTCTGGTTTATTTTTGTACAGCAAAACGTTGGCAGCCAACGACTTGGTTCCCCCGGGAACAAGTGAAGTGCTACGTCGTTAGTTTCAACATAATCTTAATTTCATGTAATTCTAAGACACGAGTCTTTCGTGCTTTGCCATGCTTGGCAGCTTGAGGCAACACGTGAGGCTTCCTTTCGCACTTTCAAAACTATTGTTAAGCCCTTTTGATATTATCCATTCTGATTTATGGACATCTCCTACTTACAGTGACTTCGGGTATAAATATATGTCCTTGTTTCTTGATCATTTCTCACATTACTTATTGGGCGTACCCTGCATACGACATAAGTCGGATGATGGTTGTCCCAAATTATTCACTTTCATTATTTTTTCGTGCCTATGTAAGAACCATTTTAATTGTACATTAAATCTTTGCAATGGATCATGGAGTGAATTGACAATACTGCCCTTCACCAACTATTTTTTGTGACCATAGAAAATTTCCATTCTTTCTCTTGTCCCAAGACTTCACAACAAAATAGAATCTGAACGAATGATACGCACCACAATCAACAACATGATTCAGGACTTTACTTTTCAAGCACACTGACCACCTACATTTTGGGGTTGAAGCTCTTACTGGTCGCCTACTCTTGAACAACTTACCCATCCAACCGCCATACAACAATGAAATACATCACACTCGCCCATTTTTTAAAAACAACCACCAGCGATACTATGCGGTCCTTCGTGTTTCTTCTGGTTGCCCAACAATAAAAAAAACATTTGCTCATCCTCATCTACACACACCACAATCACAAACGTTGAACCACGAGCTACACCCGCAATTTATCATAGGGATATCCGACAAATCACCAGCGGAAATCGATGCCTAGACATAACACGAACAAAATCCATCTTATCCCGTCATGTAAACATTTGATGAAACAGTTTTTTCTCATATGATCTACTGACTCCTCATGACATCAACCCTCGTAAACACATTTGTAGGCGACACTATCGCCACCCACATCCCTACATCAAACACATCAATATCCAAAACACATCAAACTTTCTGCATCACCACACTATACCTCACCACCACACTATATACATACTACTGCTTATCTTGACTTCCACTCCCAGTCCACCACCAAGCCCACTACCACACCGCTCTCCACCAAACATACTTAGTCTAGCCCACTCCCCTTATTCCCCACAACATCACCAAACGTCACAAACCCCACATTCTAAACCCAACCACTGCAACACAAATATTCTTACCACACCACCAAATAAGATCCCACCTCGACTCACCCTATGATCACATACGCTCTTTTTCGCGTCGGTAACTGCAATGTCCCACTCAACGTTTTAACTTACACGTGTCCAACATATCACCTAACTCCTAAGTTCCTATCCAATTGCTTTTTCGAGAACTCCAAAATAGCTATCGTGCTATGCTTGATGACATATACTGCTTTAATTAAAATATAATCATCTTGCTGCTTCTTGCTTGTTGCCTAGGCGGCCACACGGACCCTTGCGACATTGGTTCGTTGGCTAGTGTGGCTTTATGGGTTTATTTTTTTTCGGCATAAAGTATAACGTGGTACCCTCACAGACAGGTACACAGCACTGTCTTGCTTTCAATGGTAGCACCAACCTTGCAGGTATTGATGTGGTGAAACCTTTAGAGTCCCGTTGTCAAACTGGCTACTATTTCGTAACTAGTACTCCTCTAGCCAATTCTAACATTGCCGGTTATCCACTTGATGTCGAAGAATGCCTTTTTACATGGCATCGTTATCCCCAGAGACTGTATACAGGCAACCAACCTCCAGGATTTTATGGGATCTCCATCCCCGCCCCAGCCAAATCCAGATCATGTTTTGCCTTCTCCAAAGCACGAATCTCCTTTTAACGGCTTAAACAACCAGGCCCCCCTCGGCACTGGTTTCAGAGATTTGCGGCTTAACGCTTGCTCGGGATCGGGTCTCAATCATAGTCGTATGTGATCTTCACTCTCATCTACAGACAGGGGCAAAACACGCTTACATGCTTTTATATGTTGATGAAATTTGTTTTGACTGCGATCTTCTTCATGATAACTGTTACAAAGCACAATTATCAGTCTCTTATCATGCAGAGAATCTCCAATGACTGATTTGGGCTCACATTAATTAATTCTGCGTGCAAAGTTTCTAACCTGTGACTCTGTAATGCTTAAGGATGAGTTTCTATCTCAACAAAAAGCTATGCGACTGAGGTTCCTGATCCGGGACCCTGTGTATGCTTCAATTATAAACCGTGCACGTACACCTGTTACTCGCAAACTCCCAAACTTTTTTGCAATGGGCTCCATTTCCTGAACTTTACGTTATATCGGCAACCTACTGCGGCCTTACAGTATCTCAACCTTACCCGGCCTGAACATTTCATATCTGTTCAGCAGGTTGTCTCTTTATGCATGACCCTCCCGAAGCCTCATCTCCTCTGCTCCACAGAGCGGATATCAGTACGTATTAGCGTGCACCTTGTCCTATGGATTACAGCTTATTATTTCCTCTAACACGCGTCATCTTTTTTATGGCGCTATACATCCGATGCTGATTGGGCGGGTCGGTCCCCTACTCCGTACGAATCAACCTCTGGTTATTGTGATTTATTTCTTGGCAAACAATCTTCTCTCCACTAGGTCATCGAAGCGCAAATTTACTCTCATCTCTACACGATCTAGTGCCTGAGGCTGAGTATCGGGTGTTGCCAATCGTCTGGCGAAACTATGCTGGTTACGATAAATCTATTACACTTGAACTTCCTACCCCTCTAGCCACTCTACACTTGTCCTATATGTGGACAAATGAGTGAGTGCCGTTTATTTCTCTCTTCTAACTCTCCGTGCAACCATCAAAACGCACGAAGCATATATCGAGATTGACATTCACATTGTTCGAGATCTTGTTGCTCACCCTTACTCTATACATGGTGCTATACCAAAAAAAAAAAAAGCAAACAACGGGTCTCTACACGTCCCGATTCACGTCTATCAGTAATGGATAGTCTTCACCACAAGGCTTTCACTACAGAGTTTATATTGATGAGTTTCTGACCATGTTTGAGCGTCTCGTTCATCTCTCTCCCCGATGTTCAATGAACTGCGGGGGAGTGTTGAGGACACAGAATAACGTGGCCAAGCCCGATTGTAGGGCATTAGTGGTACCCTTTAGGGTCTCCGGTTTGATGTTGCTATTTAACAAGAAAGCTACACTATTTATTATAAATAGATATCCAAGCTCTTATTGTAATTCCTTCAATCAATACAATTTCTTCTAATCATATTACAATCCAACCTGATATCAACACCTTACCAGCTGAAATACCACAACGATAAACAGATGTCGAAGCAAGGGTAATGCGCACACAACGTATTATTATTAATTATAATTATTACAGTAATTTATTATTATTTTACATTTTACATCACTTATAGAAAAATAGAATATTTACAAAAAGTTAGTGCGGAGCCGAGATACGAGCTGAGCGTCACTCTCTCTTTTAGCTAGTTCAACAAACACTTACATTAATAGTTATATTCACAAAAATCTGCTCTAATCTTCCCTCCCTCTACAAAAACTTCCTACCAAATCCCTCTACTATGGATCCTGACAAGTGGCGGAACTGACGGTTTAGATTTAGAGAGATAATAAGTGGAAAAATGTATATTATTATAGGATAAGTGGGAGGATTTTGTAAGAGGTTTTAACAATGTTTTTATTATTTATTATTATTATAACATCACTTTTTTATTATTTTTTTTATTAAAAATCACTTTATTAGAAATTCAAAATAGTTACAAAAAGTTAGTGGGAGCCGAGATACTATCTGGGCCCCCACTCCTCTAGCTATAGTAAAAGCAACCCTACTAAAGATGTGATTGATGCAGCAAAACGTAAACGCGTCAAGTATGAAGCTAAGAACACCAATATTGGATATGGTTTTATCCCATTCTCATTCTCTTCTTTTGGGGAACTAGAACTAAAGCGAATCCGAAAGTTCTCTCTGGCTCAAGATATTGGGGCATTATTATTATTATTATTATTATTTTATTATTAACATCACTTCATTAGTGTTAGGATTATGAAAAAGACTCGGTCACCCTCGTGTATCGTTTAGTATAGCATAACTCGTAGTTAGAAAGTAAGCGTATGGCTTTCGGTATTGGGCCGGGTCTTTTACCCAAGTGTAAGCCCATACCCAAGCCCATAATGCTCACAAACACTTGTATATATGCCCCTTCCCACCCA
>BQNB010162954.1:0-14497 GCA_026074375.1 Tanacetum coccineum | reverse complement strand
CAAATATTGTACTTGATCGTTTCATTTTGATGTTTTGGCATTTGAGAAACATTTGGAGGAAAAGCATGTAACTTGGGCTCGATTTAGGAAGAAATTGGACAAGAATACAACTTTTCAAGCTCGCGACTTCCATTCTGACGTCTTCACCAAAAGTGCCCGAAAAGTGAAGTTTTTATTTAAAAGTGTGACTTCTCAGAGTGTGAAGACGGCGTATGGATTTTGCCTTGGCGCCGTCAGGATCAACATGTGACGGCGTCACCACGACTTGCGACAGCGTCACGATAGCCAACAAAGAGAAACCCATAGAAGGTTCGGCGGGCTGACGGCGTTACGAAACCCTACCGACGCCGTCAGGACCCAAAATCTATATATAGAACCTTTTATTTTTCGTATTTGTGTGGAAAAATGTGGAGAATTTATGGGATAACTTTGTAGCGGAGATATTGGTCTATATTTAGGGTTTTTTAACCCTTTGGTACTCATTGTAACTCCATGTTCAATTTAATTGAAGTTCTTAAACCCTTTTAATCATTTAATATGTCTATGTGTTGTTTGATTAATCATTATTCGCTTTTAATTAACATGCTTGGCTAAATTAAATTGTGTTTGCTTATGATTTCATGAAACTTAGTTTATTATCTCTTTTATTATTGCTTCTTGTTAGTGGTGTGCGCGTTAGGCATTAGAAAACTAGTTATTTGATATTCATATCATAGCATAGACGTCTAGTGACTCGTGATTAGGTTAGAGGATACTTGTTATTAGATCTTCATATCTAGATCACCTTGGGGTGGATTCTAAATTAAGTATTTAGTGCGCGTAAATTTACTATTGGACGTGAGCAATGTCTGTAGGTAACCACCGTCTAGGTTGTCACGTAGATAGCGGACTTGACCAACCCACTGCTGAATTAAGGGAATACTTACACATTACACTAACGAGGGTGACGGCCAATAGAATTAGAGAGATCAACAAAGGAGGAGTGCATGATTAGGTAAACACATTTGTTTAACTATACGATATTCCCACAATTTACTTTTCTGCATAATTAGAATAGAATTAGGAGTATTTTAATTAGTAGTTTAATCAACCCTTTTTCAAAACCTGAGATTTTACTTGCTTTCAATAAAATAAAAAATACTATTCTCTCAATCTTTAGACCTTAGTAACATAAAATTCAAGCCTACCCAAACTATTCCCCCAAAGAACGATAATAACCCCCCAGTTTTGCATATACTACACTACAACGGTTAGGTATTCTGCCTAGGAGGGTTGTAAAACTTTTACGTTTGCAGCACTTTGCATCAAATATGTTGTTGGTATGGATACATAGTGAAGCTGTGGGGCGGTTTGTTTTTTTGGGGTATTTGTTGATGGTGTCTAGGGTTTTTCTTCATGTTTTGGTTTTACAAATAGTGAAAGTGTGGGATTGGCTGTTCTTTTGGGTATTTGCTAATGTTGTTTGGTGTTTTTGTTCATATATTAGTTGTATTAATGGATATGATGTTAGGTTGTTGTAAATGGTAATGGATGTATGGATGTTTTTCTTTATAGATGTATTTTCGTGTTACTTGTTTTTGTGTATGATTTTTGTGGTCATTCAGGTATGTTTTTATTGTTGGCTATTAGTTTGGTATGAAATTTTTGATAAGTACGCTTTGTGCAAAAAGCTATTATATTGTAGTAGTATTAGTACAAAAGGCAGTACTTGTAGGTACATAGATTGTTTACGCAAGTAGGATGCGTAAATGGCATAGGTACAGAGTTACTTAGTTAAGGTCCTAATAGTAGCAACGTTAAAGGTAGAGTAAACATGCACGTTCTATTAGCGGCAGTACAAAAGATAGAAAGAACAGGTAGGTTACAGATGTTTGATTTAATCGTCGTGATTCTATTTTTTGGTGACTTTAGTTAAGCCAGGCTCAAAGTCTTTTCTGAATAACGCCTTTCGGGTCGATGTCTTTGGTAATTTGATTTTTGCATCTTCCTTTTGCGTAGACTCTATTTGTTGCTCGACTGGTGGTGTGGATTTTTCGTCTTATGGCTCTCATGTGTCGCTTTCAGCATATGTTGGTTCATTGCTTATAGGAATTGATGAATGTGGGTTGATTTGTTCGGGTGTTATTGCCTATGTTGGGTCGATTTTGCTTGCTTTGGTTTATGTGGAGTGTTGAGAGGTTGTCTTGGGAGTGTCGATTAGCAGCATGTCTTGTCTTTTGGTGGGAGTTTATGATTTGGTTGCCTCTGTTAGGATTGGCGCGGGTAGGGCGAGTGTGGGGTTTTTGAAAACCGTGTCAAGTATGAAGTCCGGTCTTTTTGTAGTGCTTCTGGTGTCAAAGTGAAACTGAAAGGTGTGGGTTGTACCAACATGTTCTTCTAGAAATGGCGGTAGGTTATAGGGGTCCTTATATTCGGTTTCTGCTAGTACCTCGTTGCAGTCCTTTGTTAGCGTGTTAGCTTTGTCGCTGAAGCATGTTATGAAGGTAGTTTTCGAGCCATCGCTGACAATAGCCTTGAAACAGTAGCTGTAATGATGGTATAGTTGGTGTGTTTTTAGTTACTCGGTGTACTGTGTAAAGGTATTTCTTTTACTTGTAGAGTGTTGTTGTCTGAGGTCCGTGGTCTCTACATTTGGGAAGTGGTTGTTCCTGTATGACTTTTTCCCGCAAATTAAGCACTTCTAATAGTACTAACATTTTTGCGTATTGATCTTATAAATTGTAGCCTCCGTTGTGAATTTGAAACGATGTTATATGTTGTCTATGTTAGGAATAGAGTGTATTATCATTTAGGAAAAATGTACGTTAGTATCGGGTTGTTGTTAAAAAATGTGACATTACGAACCTGGTATTTTTACGGATCAACTTCAAGTAGGACAGACAAAGGGAAGCGGTTTCTGGTTTTCTCCCTTTCTAGGTCTTTATGGCGCTGTTTCTCGATATCCAGTAGTGGTGATGTGTTAGGAATTTGTGGGTGCCTGTATAGTTTATAAGTCCTTGTTAGTATGAGTGCGTTGTTGTTCTACGTACATTTGATGTAAACTTTTGCTACTTACAACTACTTGATTTGTTATGTTTCTGTTATATTTGGATTTAAGTAGCGAGGTTCCTGAAAGTTGCAGGCATGGGTCAGTTAAAGTGGTTGTTAGTCTTGTTGTTGTAACTGGATGTTACGTAGAGATTTACAATAGAATGAAAACGTACCGTTGTAGCAGGTAACATAGCATGAACTGACTTCGATAACGATTGGTTTCTCTATTGATTCATATTCGTGTATGTTAAAGTCCATTTCCATCTCATTCAATATTGTAAGCTCAATGATGTTACTGTTGTAGGAAGTGTGGACCCCTTTAGCTAATGAACTTGAATGTATAGTTATGCTAAAATTCGTCAGAAAGTGTTTACCTTAGGTTTTGGATGTCGATTGTTCTTTGATGGGTACGGTTTATGGTTGCGTCTCTTGATGTCAACACTCTACTGATTGCTTGGATGCGACCAATGTAATCAGTTGATACGAGGAATAGGTATTAGAGTATATGAATTTTGTAATGGTTTCTACATATCGTGAGTGTGCCTGTCAGTACGACACTTTTTGAGTTTGCCCATGCTGCCAGTTCGTTGTAAGCAGTGAAATTAAAATAGTGTTCGGGGAAACCGATGTTGGATATCTCCTCTAGCTGATGGAACCTGCCAAATATAAGAGAGGTGCGATTTTGCAAATTTCGTTCCTACAGATCTGTGTCTTTGCAGCTGAATCCCGAGATCTTGTATGCTTTATGAAGTCGGAAAAGCTGGTTGAAGTAATCAGTGTCTTTTACATCCATGTTGGCCTATATAGGATTACCCTATACAATGTAGTTATGGAAAGTAAGCCTATCTATTTAGGGTATATGTTTACGGAGTGTTGCGCTTTGGTTGTAAATGTACCTGCTTGTCGATCA
Source organism: Tanacetum coccineum (assembly GCA_026074375.1). Taxonomy (NCBI): domain Eukaryota; kingdom Viridiplantae; phylum Streptophyta; class Magnoliopsida; order Asterales; family Asteraceae; genus Tanacetum; species Tanacetum coccineum. Next base: position 10,557 of record BQNB010162954.1, on the reverse strand, counting down.
ACATACAACAATACTTAGTTTGTTGCTTGTTCGAATGTGCCTGGAAGTCCATTTACGATATACAATTGCTTCTATTGTCTTATTATAGTGAGTCGGACTTAAGTCCACGATGCTTGTGATTTCTGGTTCCATCATTATCATTTTTCCTTTACTTTATTGTGAAATGTCGGCGCTGCTATCTGTTGCCATGGTCCTGCAAAGGAAGTTATTTTAGTATAAGATGAGTTTGTACTTTCTTTATTTATTTCTCAATGATATTATAAATATGCAGTGGGCCTAAGTACATATATATAGTATGTGTTCACAAAAATAAGCAAAGCAGCATAGTCTTGTAAATACAAAGTTGGCTAAAGTACAAGCATATAGTATTGGTTAAGAAAAGTAAGTAAAGCTTCATAATCGTAATTCTTTGTCATTGTATCTAAGTGAGAGTAGAATAGACCTGTGGGTTTTTAATTTTCAAAAGAAAATCATTATATACTATATTTTTCGTTATTGTGGGGGATTGGTCTTCACAAGACTTAATTAAAACTTTTAGCCAAATCCGGAGTAGTTGCTCTCGAAAGTGCGACATACAACTGTCCATGCCCAAATACAGGTTCATGGAGGTATACTCCTATTTTTTTTAGTGATTGGCCTGGAGATTTGTTTATTGTCATTGCGTAACATGTAACAATTCGCATTTTCACATCATTTTACGTCAATAAATATCCAACTATTTATTTTAAAATTTTACACGTTTACTTTTAATTTCAACTGTTTAGTTAAATCACGGCTCAATTAGGGTGCTCAAGAAAATTCATAGTTTTATTTTTAACAACAATATAAGCATACAAATATTATTAGGGTTGATATTCAAGATATATCAAGGTTATTTCAAGACTTGGATTTCATAAGATCTAGGGTTTTCAAGAAGTAAAAACTAGGGTTTTAATAAGGATTTCGGGTTGAAGAACTAGGGTTTTTATTTAGTGTTTACATCTTCATTCATTCACAAAAGGTCCATTATAATCTCTACACTTTTATAATTACTTCATTTATTTACATACATATTGTTATATTGTTAATCACCACTTAGGAGTTATTTTATAAAGTTATAAAATAAAGACAAACATATTCATAATTCAATAAATACCTACACATGATGAAATGATATGTTAAATATGTATTAGAAAGCAAGAACACATTTTATTATATATATTACAAGTGTTGGTTTAATTATATGATTTATTGTTAAAATAAATAATTATTGTGGACACTTTGTTGGGACATATTGGAATTAAATTTATGGACATAAATTAGAATACATAAAATATACAAAGGATGTTGTATTAATTAAATTAGAGGACTTGTAATAATTTAATTATGTCAAAAGTTTATAAAATAATTTTATAAATATATACATTCGAACAGATTATACATTCTGTGGGAATTCGAATTTTTATAAAATACAAAGACTTCATATTCAAATAGTACATTTCAAGACGATTCCGTGCATATAAAGAACTCGAAAAACGAAGCTATAACGAAGGAGTTATGAATTTTTTAAGATTACGATAATTAATTATATAAAAAGTGTTTATATAAAAGTTATTTTATAAAAACCGTGACTGTACAGAATTTTATAAATTCTGTAAATATTTTATGATGTTAGATCATCTCAATAGAATACCATGAATATAAATAACGTTGAAAACGAAGATATAACGAAGGAGATACGATATTTGCAAGATTAAATATATAAAAAGCATTTATATATAACAGTTTGATTTTTCTGTTTCGATACAGATTTTTATAAAATCTGTGAATATTTTATTTTGATAGACTATCTTGTCACGATTTCATACATATAAAGAACACGTGAAACGGAGTTAAAACGAGTAAGTTATGAGTTTTTAAAGATTTCGAAAAGTATATATTATTTCACAGCTTTTACAAAGCTGTGAAAAGCTGCGGAAAAGCTGTGAACTTTGAAATCGGTCATTTTGAGAGCTTTCGGCTCTGATTCGGCCAAAGTATAAAACTACAAAGTTGTTCGGAATGATGTTTTACTATAAAAATATCGGGTTTTCGGAGTCTAGAAATGTATAGATATTTAATTATAGAAATGTATAGATATTTAATTAGAAATTATAAAAGTTAACTTCTATAAATTATTTTCTGCATTTTTATAAAGAATGCAACAAAGCTGTTAGGATTTTAAAATGTGGTTTACGAGTATTTTCGGGTCCGTTTGGCTATAAAAACATTAAGAAATACTGTAGTAATACTTATATAATATTTATACATGATTTTAACATTATAAATATTATTTTATAAAATGATTAGACTATTTATATAATATTATTATATAAACAATAAAATAATAAATAAAGTATTACTAACAAATAATCAATATATAAACAATAAAATAATAAATAAAGTATTACTAACAAATAATCAACTAATATACAAAGACAATATTTTTACGGATACATATACTCGGATATTAAATATTAAGCGTAACTTAAATAGTGTTTCAACTTTTGTAAATTAAATAAAAACTATTAGGTGGTGATATAACTATATAACTTATAATGTTGTATTTATATTAAATACATTATACTCATGCGTCCTATAATTAATTAGGTTGCCTTTGGACTTCACGTGACGTTTCACTCATTTGATTTTTTCTAAAATCAATTCATTTACTAGAGGTAAGTTTATAGCCCCACTTTCACTTGTTTTACAATTACTGTGCATATCTCGGGGGAGAATACATGCTCATTACAACTTGTATACTTACTTGTTTATAAACTCATTTTCAAACTCATTTACATATTCTTTCACATACTTGTTTACATACTTATACTTATACTCATTTACAAACTCGATTACATATTCATTTTCATACTCATTTACATATCTCGCGAAGGGATACATTGCTCATTTTACAAAAGGACACAAGCACAACACTTTTCATTGTTTATAATAATTACATAGCGTGCCTAAGTAACCATAACCCACCAAGCCCACTATCATGAACTGTTAATTACATTGTGTAAGCGTGAGTGTTATAAATAAATATATTTTGGATTGACATCCCCGTTCGAGTGAATAGCTCTCACTAGTTCGACGGATTGAACTAACGGACGTATACCATGTCGGATTTAGGATGTTATGGGTTGACATCTACAACGGGCATACATTGGCATTAATTTGCATTCATTCATGTCGAGCGTCAGTGTCATAAGCTTAGTGCAGTCGTAATTACATTTTAGTGATATTGTATGTGTTATAATGTCATACACTTCGAAATCTTGTGGTCTACACTACTTTGTTGAAATTTACTGATTACTAAATATTTTTTATGATACTGTAGTGAAGCAGTAGACACTATACTCTTTTGGTTCTACATTTATACTTATATTTTTGTGACTATTATAAGGACTGAAATGGTCATCCACACTTTACAAATCTTTGATCCAACATTCACCTTTACATAAATCTATGAACTCACCAACTTTATGTTGACACTTTTAAGCATGTTTTTCTCAGGTGAAATAGATGTTTGGCTTACTTGATGTGCATTGGAGTCTAAACTATACAAAATTACATTCATGGATTTTCTACATACATTCAAATCATCAAATCTGGTCGTATTATTTCATGCTTTTCGTTGTGATGCAAACTCTGGGACAAATGTTACAACAATTTAGATTTTAAGAAAATCAACGAGATTACTTTTCAAACGACTCATTTAGAGTTCGTTCTCTCATATCTTGTGCAATGGTATTATGAAGTAACGCTCCCGGACCCTTATTCTGCTGCGACCTAATTTGGGGGTGTTACATGACACACTTTGATCGAAAATGGTTTTCTTTTAAAGATAAAAAGTACTTTTTGGTCTTTCATTGTGAGCGGAATGCAGGGAAGGAAAGCTTTCTGAGATACTCTTGTGCCTGTGATTAGCTGAGCTTTGATTACGTTGGGTAGTAACTGCTTGACAATCATTCGTGTTCCGTTGCAAAGGCCACTAATAATATTGATGTTATATAGTAACATTATCGGCGTACCAATCTTTAGCTCCGGTCAACGTGGCGGTAAACCTACAAATGTTAGTGTGTTCAGGTATTCAGTCGGATATAGTAACTACACTTCCCCTCCGTCATGGCCGTGTGGTGAAGCTTCATCGTAGCTTACATACGTACTTGTATTTCCTGGGAGCATAGACATGAATTTGGCATTTATCGTGTCTATTGTGTCATTCTTTGGGCAACAATTTATTTTTCCTGCATCTTTCTGGCAGTGGGACGTCACAGCGTGTCGTCATCATATATGAATTTGATTAATTTTGTCAATCTATATTTTTCATCAGGGTTATAATAGGTGTTGGGAATATCAATCCAGGACGTGTTCTCTGGATCTGACTCATCAGGCGTACCAATTGACCCGTCCCCAACATCTCGCAACCACTTTGCAAAAGTGGACACCTTTTATCTATCTGCTTCCGGTAAGTTTCCATGAGTGAGACGCATATTCTTTGTAAGAAAGTGCATCTTGAAGTAAATCCATAAGTAAGATTCGACAATTGATGAGCTTATTATTTCGTTTCTGGATGCACTCTTTTCACAAGTAAAGTTTGTTTGAAGTCACCTCCCAGCATAATGGTTTTACCGTCGAATATGTGATTTGGAGTGTCAAGGATATCTCTAACAGTCCTGTCTAGTGCTTCGAAATAGCGCAAATCGTTCATAGGAGACTCGTCCCATATAATTAGGTTTGTTACTTTTAGCAAGGTTTCTAGTTGCGTATTCTTTTTTACTAAACATATAGAGGTGTTGGTTAAATCGAGTGGCAGCATGAATTACGAATGAGTTGTGTGACCCGACGATAACAACAATGATGCAATTCCAGAGCAAGTACAATTCTTTCTTCGAAACGCAAAGTGTATATTATCATCTTCCATAAGAAAGTTTTTCTTGTACCATCGTGCCTGTATATGAAAATTTGTTCTTGTTTATTGTTCATAGAAGCATCTACAATGAGGTTGAATATGCTTCTTTGACTATCATTTAGTTTCAATACCTCGGTCCTTCTCTTTCGCTAGCAGTTCATGGTCATAACTTTTTCTTCCATTAGCAGCATGTTTCTTAGCACAGACATTAAGTCTTCAGGTGAAAGTGGAAGTCCAAAGCCGGTTAGTGATTTAGAACAGTGGTTTAGACAACCCTCCAATACGTATAGTGCATAGCCTTTTAGTTTCGATTGGTTTATATGAAAATTAGGAATATTCGATAAGATGGAAGTTGCGTGTGGTTTATCTTCTGACATGATTTTCCAAGTACGTGTCCATAATGTCAACGGATCTGATACTTGACAATATGTGAGTATATGTGCAAAGAGTTTCCATAACCCCGCTGGTGTAGCATTCAACGATGCTTCTTCTAAAGTGGTTTCCCATTCCTAATCGTCTCCTAATAGACCCATAGCTTCATATGTTGCTTGACAGGTTGGATATACGATGTTGTTTACTCTACGTATTATGCGAAAGCTTCTACACCCTTTTTGATGGCAAAGCAGCATTCTTTGGTAAAATAAATCACCGGCAACAGGATGGACGTATGACAATCTGCCAATTAAGGACTTATTACTCTGGCGTCTACACCGCCAGTATTTGTGCTTTGTGTACCACACAAATTAAAAAGGAAAGTTTAACTATGTTATATGTCTTACGTCTATGTGGTGTTCATTGTAGTCTAACCACTCTTTTAGGGTAGTCTTCTTTTGTGAGGGTTGGCGGTAATTGATTCGACTCTATCTCTACCTCTGAAAATGACACGTTGCAAGTTTCAGAGGTGTACTTCTAAAATCTGAATCGCGGGCCCCCTAATGTGTATATCAAACTCAGATATCCTCCAGCAAACTTCATGAGGGCTGATGTATCTTGCATCTAAGAAGTTCTTTATCTCATCAACTATTATCTGATTGATTGGCAGATGGCTACGTACTTGTACTATTCCTTGATACACGTGCAACTACACGGTCAGTTCCCTTTGAGATGTACTTAAATAAGTAATTTATCAGCATCGTCCATCCGCATTACTCGACATTGATATGTGCATAAAACGTTGTACACAACTGTCTGTTATATGGACGACATAGTCATTGTCTAAATCGACATTTTGTTCATGGTAGTGACACCCGTGTCTCTTCTCTGATAGTGAACGAATCCATCATTGTCAATATATGTGCAGTTACAGTATTCTTTCAGGAAATGTTTCACACACTGGGTGCTATTCTGCATACATGAAGCAATGGGGGCATGCTAGTCCGCAAGGACCGTGCATCATGTGTACTGAAACAATTCTATGAAACTCAGGGTCAACATCTTTAGGTGGGAGTTCTGCAGACACATAAGCATTGTTGGGAATTATATTTGAGTTGATAAGACAAAACATATGAAAGATGAATGACTTAAAAGGTAAAGGAGGAATTCTTCAAAAGATAGAAGATTTTGAAAATTCCGAAGATAAACTTAAATGATTAAAAGATTTATTAATATCTTTATTTGTTCTTATCCTTTGTAAACCTAATATCTTTAGTATATAAAAAGATATAGGTCATTAGGTTTAGGTGTACAATTCGTGACTTTCTGTACCTAAACGTGTGTGTATTCGATGTAGACGCCATATGAAGTGTTTAGCCTCAAGGTCAAGGTAACTTGATCGTGTTACAGTTCATTGATGTAACCGTATTATTCTGATCAAATAATATTGGGGCTTTGAATGTTTAGTAAAACCTTGTTGAATAACATTGATGTTCTTATTCCGCTGCATGTTATGTTCAATGTTATTATCGTAGATATAGATCTAAACAATCTGAGGTTACAACGATTCTGTAGAGTCCATAATTGGTATCATAGCCTCGTGGCTCTTGATCTAGGATCATACAAGGTTATGTTTTGTATCAAATCTATAAAGAAAGAAGGGTTACGTCTATTGTGTTGTTGAATAGATTCATTGTGCTCTCATGTTTTATATAGGCGTAATTAACTATGGTGTTTTATTGCTGAAATCATTCAAAGCTGCTCAATGTGAATCATTGTTAAATGAAACCCTAAAAGGTATGATAGGATCAACGACAACAGCATGATCCACAAGAGAAACAAAGAAGTTGAAGGTTCCTGTGTTTGGTTTAATGTGATGTTATGGTAGTGGGTTCCTTCAGAAGTTGTGAACGTCGATAGCAGATCGTTTTATTTGAAGTAAGTTACTGGTACATGGTATGTTTTGGTATGATTTTATTGACAGCTTTATGATTATTAGATGCTACTGTTAAACGTGGTAGCAATGGAAGCTTGGGTAATTTAAGATACTGTTGCTAGGGTTTTAGTACTGCTATTGGGTTCAAGAACAAGATTAATGCTGCTTTGTGGAATGTTAGTATTGATGGTTCATGTATTAATGCTGTTGATTAAACGTGGTATTGAAAGAACTTAGTACTGCTTGTATGATTTTACTACTGCTCGTCCAAGTTTTATTAATATTGCTCGTGTTTTTAGTACTGCTAGGCTTAGAATACAAATTAGTAACAGTTTAGTGACACTAAAAAGTGTCACTAAAAGCTTGGGAGGAAGGAGAATGCAGTGTAGTGACGGATTAGCGACAGTATTGTAACAGATATGTGACAGTTTAGTGACAGATAAAATGTCGCAAAAGGCTATGGGAGGAAGGAGAATGCATTTTAGTGACGGATTAGCGACAGTTTTGTAACAGATAAAGCGTTGCTAACAGGAAGGAGTACCTTAACAGTGGTAATTACTTAGTACTTTAAAAGTTACTACTACTAGCCTTATGGTTTATACTGCTTGGTAAATTTTAATACTGCTAGCATTAAGTTTGTACTGCTAGCATTAAAATGGAGATTGGTTACTACTGCTTGGGCTTAATGGAATTAATACTGCTAGTATTGTACGATATCAGATGACACACACGTTTAGATCTCGGATTGAACAGGATGCTTCGCTTAAGGGGAAGCTAACAGATTGGTTTTTGGATTTGTTTTTAAATGTTCTTAAACGTTTAAAAGGCTCATTTTTGGATTAATTGTTTAATTGGTTACAAAGAGGATTATTTATCACTTATTTGAAATTGAAGTGGAGTCAGGTTTATGTTCTTATCATATCTCAAATAGCTTGCAACATTTGGAGGTAACTTGTTTTGTTTTCAATGTTGTGACTAAGACTTGACGAATCTAGCAAAGGTGTGTGATTTACAAACTTATGGTGCTCAATGCTTGCATTTGCTATCACTTTGGTTATGTGTCTCATAGAAGATGATGATTTTGTCAAGAGGTTGCGATCTACTTACATTTTGGTCTTGGTATGAGTTTGACGTCACGTGGATAGTACAAGAAATAAGACACAAGTTTGGGTTGTTCTACTTTAGCATCAAATTGGTAATACTTAGTTTTCTTCATCAGTAGAGTCTACATTCAAGAAATGGTTAACATATGGGTTTCAAAGGAAGCTTAATGTTAAAATGTTTAACCATTTATATGCTACATCGAGGCGAAAGTTTTTACTACTGCTAGTAATTATTACTACTGCTAGTTTAAGTTTCTACTGCTCAAGTTCATTTATCTTATGGCGCGTCATGGAGGGTAATTTGAGTTGTTGGAAGGCTGGAATAGAAGTGTGATAGTGGTTTGTGGTTGTCGAAATCAAAGTTACATACTTTAGTCTCCTATTTGATTATGACAAAAAGAGGAAGAAGGTGTTACAAATATGATTTGCAACTTGTAGATCCTTGGTGGTATAGTTTTATTCTTTCATATATATTAGCTTCAGGGGAAGAAGCTCGTGCTTATTTTGGTTTTGTCATTATCAACTAGGAAAATATTGTTGGGAATTATATTTGAGTTGATAAGACAAAACATATGAAAGATGAAGGACTTAAAAGGCAAAGGAGAAATTCTTCAAAAGATGGAAGATTTTGAAGATTCTGAAGATAAACTTAAATGATTAAATGATTTATTAATATCTTTATTTGTTTATCCTTTGTAAACCTAATATCTCTAGTATATAAAGAGATATAGGTCATTAGGTTTAGGCGTACAATTCGTGAGATCCTGTACCTAAACGTGTGTGTGTATTCCAGGCGTAAGATGTAGACGTCATATGTAGTGTTTAGCCTCAAGGTCAAGGTAACTTGATCCTGTTACAGTTCATTGATGTAACCGCATTATTCTGATCAAATAATATTGGGGCTTGGAATGTTTGGTAAAACCTTCTTGAATAACATTGATGTTCTTATTCCGCTACATGTTATGTTCAATGTTATTATCCTAGATATAGATCTAAACAATCTGAGCTTACAATTATTCTTTAGACTCCACAAGCATCTATATCCTCGTCATTTTGTACCTGTGCCTTTTCATCTATCCAACTTAGAGTATGGAAATGAGGAAGACCTCATTTTTGAAATTCAATTGTGTACAGAACTGAAATCAGCAAGATACAAAGAAACATGTGAATAACGATATGAAATTAGGCTTCAGCATGTGTCAGGACAAGGTAATGGCAGTTTGAGGAGCTACCTGCTATAATTTTCCCAAATGGCTCTACTTCCTGCAAGAACTTTATGAATTGATGAATCTTCATCTCGAAAGTCATCCATGTATTCGCTAATTTCGGGCCAGTTGACGTTACACAGGAAAGTTATGAAGAACGATGGGTTACCATGTACACGGCATATAGCAAGGGCATCCAGGTAGTGAGCATACATATAACGTGGGCCGCCGGTGAAAGATTGTGGCAATAGCAGTCTTCCCCCGCAGTCAGAACTATCACTATCCTCCGGAACAATGGCATCATAAATGTCAGATATACACATTTCTGATATCGTTTTGGTGTTCGCGTATCAATTCTGTTTTGCTCGATAGTGCAAAAGGCGGTAACAACGTACTATTGAAAGAGTCTTCCCGTTCTTGATAAGAAGTTGAAAGAGTTACATGATCATGAAGAAAATATGCATAATACGCCTTCATAGATAAACGTCTATCTGCAGCGAAAGAAGACGCGAAACCACCAACTAACTTCATTTCTTTTGAATAACCGTCTTCTTCATAAATAGAAAGTAGTGGGAACTGTAATGACATGTAAGATGTGTGAAGTTTGTTTACTCGTTGTGGCTGTCCAAAACATTGTTCAATAACAATATCGTAATCCATTTCCATTTCAGGCCCGGCTACGTATACTATGGCACCTAGCATATCACCCGTTGGTAGTTCGTACTCCTGAGCACCTATCACGTTGTACAATCTAACTTTAAAGTCTGACACGTATGAATCTAGAAACTTTTCATGGGTAGTCCTCAATAATTGCACCAGCGCATTATGATTGTCCAAAAACTCAATTAATCCTTCAACAACGTCCCTACGAAGGCCCTTGTTATCTCCGCCAAAATGACTCAAACGGTTATCTACTTCATTATCTTTATCGTAAATATATAGGTGCAAGAGTCTTGGCGGTTCCCTTTAGTTGGGAATAAAGACCCTATCCAGTGATATAACTGA
>BQNB010162953.1:0-14498 GCA_026074375.1 Tanacetum coccineum | reverse complement strand
ATCAATTGGGAATCCATTTTGCACCCCACGAGAATGGTAGGTGGCTTATTGGAGAAGACGAAGAAGGCCTCTTCTTAGTCCGTAGCATGGACGATCTCTTTGAAAGAGATAAGAATGATTCTGTTCCAACGAGGGATTTGGAAAGTCTACTACACTTGACGCATTTTGACACACCCTGCCCAAATTGGGACGTGATGAAGGAGGCTATGGAATTCAACGAGTTCCGGGAATCCACAAGCGGTATCATTATATCTTCATATCTTACCTTGTAGTTATTTTTCAAAGGTAGTCTCCTTAAACCTTGTGTTGGTTGTTTTTGCAATTTTTATGAGTACAAAAACATTTACCGTACCATCATTTAGTAAATTAATGTGATGTATGTATAGATATGAAGATATAATGATACCGCTTGTGCAGGGTGTGTCAAAATGCGTCAAGTGTAGTAGACTTTCCAAATCCCTCGTTGGAACAGAATCATTCTCATCTCTTTCAAAGAGATCGTCCATGCTGCAAACTAAGAAGAGGCCTTCTTCGTCTTCTCCAACAAGCCACCTACCATTCTCGTGGGGTGCAAAATGGATTCCCAATTGATCATCCATCATGTTTAGTTGATAGGTCAGGTTTTGAGTTGCTGAGATGTAAGGACGATGCGTATCTAAAATCAGAAAAATGTATATAAATACATCATTATATAGCTAAGCAATCAAAATTTACTTTTTTAAAAAGGTTGGTACTTAAGTAAATCATAGGAGTCGACTACGAGGCAATCCTCAGCTAGAGTGTGTTTATTTCTTGATGAGATATAAATTTATTCACTTGTTATAAGATCACTAATAAAAGGCGGGCATGTGCGAATAAACGTAGGGATATTATCTTCAGAGTCCCTGTTATCTCCGAGAGGCTTGGTGTTTAGGAAACGAGAAGAGGAGGTGATTACACGACCAAACACTAAAAGAGATCTGTTAGAAACAACTAGTTTCACAAGCGATGAAGCCATCTTAATTAGATCAATGGAGAAACTAGCAAGGAACAACAAGCTCTATGTCCCTCATATATTGGGAATAAAATGATCAAAGGTTATTACGGGTTACATGTTTTAAAATTAAATTGTATATGCCTTGTTACACGCCTAGAATTTGATTTTTGCTTTTGATATGGCTGGTTTTATATTTTTAATTTATGGTTTTCTTGTTTAATATGGCTGAGATTATGTAAATCCTTGCATCTAATTATTATTTAATGAGTTGTTCTGTTAGATGTGTTTACTTTTTAATTATGTTGTTTTTGGTTTTGTATTTCAAAACTATTAATTTTCTAATCGTTCTTGATTTTTTAGTTATAGTATAAAATCATTTTTATTTTTTGGATAAAAGAAAATATCTTTTTTAATTGTTTAGTTTGATTTAGTTTCCTTTTTCGGCTATAAGACCTACGCAATCACTTTTAGTGATGCATATGGCGATCTAGGCACTGAGATGAAAACCTAGAGAGGGTCTTATGGTTCTCTAATTGTGGAAGTTTAACAACCCGAATTTAAGATCAATATTTAAACCGAGCTCTGATTTTATTTCTAATTTTTATGAAATTTATTATTTTTGTTTTTTTTAGTCGTTTTAACGAAAATCGTCGTTTTAGCTAATTACGAGTTGTGCTTTGAATAATTATCCGTAAAGCATTTTAAGAAATTTAAAAACTTCATATTTTATCTCCGGAAGCATAATTATTTTATTTTAGTACTGGTCTGTTTTCCGCGGTTTTAGCATTAGTAATCCGTCTGTCGCTAAAAATTTTGTTTTTTACAACTCTTTAACACTTTATGCCTAGTCATTTTTGGGCGCTATCTATTAATTTTTTGATTAAAATGTGTATTAAAACCACCATTGCCCATATAATCATCCCTTTACTCTTTTGGTCGGTTAATTAAGCCCTAAAGAAGATGAATTGTTGTATATTTCTTTTATATACCTAATCCAAATTGTAAAGGAAAACTAACCTTTTTTACACCAGTAAGTCCAAACCTTTTTGTTTATAAAATAACAACACACAGTACTCACTTATCCACAGTTACAATAAAAACCTGATTTCCCTCTTCCCCTGTTTCTCTCATGTGTCGACAGCAACAACTAATCACCAAATACCCTTCTCACCAAATATTTTTTCTTTCACTATCCACTTTTAATCCTTTATCACCTATAGTCACTTATTTGAAATCAACTAGTCTGCAAAGATTTTATTATAAGTGACTTGTATTTGAAGATTGTTTTGGTTTTTGAAGATTTAATGATGAATTTGGGCACAATTAAAGCTAGAACCAAGGGTTTTTTATAGCATGGATATTATTTACAGATTTAGAGTCAAGAAAAATGTTAGGGTTTTGATCTAATTGTGGGGTTTTGTGTGTTACGGTTAAATCCAACGATCCCAAGGAGGGTTTTTGTTTGATCTTTTTCTATATCAACTCTATTATGTTTGTTGTATAGTATTTTCTAATACCACTTTTTATTAGTTTAATTTCAATACTGATGTAAATTTGTTTGGTTTTGTTCTTGTGTACATGCTTGGTCTTGATTGATTTTTGATTTTGATTTAGTGATTTAAAAAAAAAACATGGAGGTATTTGATGTTTGAGATATGTAATAAGAGAGTTTATCTGGCATTGCGCATGGTATGGATAGTGTTTGAATTGCGTGTTTGGGGGTGAATTTTGAGGTAGATTATTGGGAATGTGTTAGTTCAGTAGCAATAACAGCTTATTTACGCTAAATTTTTTTTGGGCTTTATAACTCTTATGAGTTCTATGATCTGTTTCGGATTAGAAGAAAAACATACATGTGTTTGTGGTTCTTTGGGTGGAGACTCGTAACTCCTCCGGTTGACAAGATTGTTGATCTAATTTTAGTGATTGGGACATCTGATAAATTTAGGGATCTTCTGATTTTTAGCGTTTTGTAGATGTAATATATTGTGACTTAGGGTTCTATGATTTTATGATTTGGTTTGGATAGAGCAACTTACAAGAGTGTGTGTTGGTTTTTTTGGAGAGCGTAACTCCTTGTCCGGTATGACCAAGATATGATTCGGATTTTCCAAAATTAGTGAAGCTAGTTCCAAATAGGTGACTTGCGATTAGTTGTGTGTGTTAAATGGATTATATAATTTGTTTTTTCTTAAAAGCCAATCTTGTTATTTTATATGATATGATTAGGATAATATCTTAGGTCCTATAGGAGGCGAGTTGGATGGAACACAAACTCTTCGGGATGGCGAGATTACGACCAAAAACCGTGGAAACATACTTATTGTGTACCCAGAATTTGTAATGCAGATAGTTAGGCTTGTAATGAATTTTATTTGACTTGGAGACTACTGGGTTTTTACATGGGGGAAGGGTAAAACATATGAGGACCATGTTGTTCTTTGGATAGAGCCATAACTTCCTATGGTTGAGTGTGTTATGGTTCCGTCGATTTTACCGAAACTAATCAAATCTGGACTGCTGTTTGGAAAAGGAGTTTAACTCCAGGTTTTTACACTAAAGTGTTGAATTAAAAAGTTGAACTATGGAGTAGACAGATAGACCTAACACCTCTAAGTGGCCTAACTTTAATTGCTATCATGGTTTAGGATTTATGGTCGTTTCCGTAAGGGATTGAAATTCAGAAAATATTCTGGTTTGGGTGTTCAGGGGTAAAACAGTCTTTTCACATGGTTTTGAAACTTTTTATAAGGTCAAGACTGAATTTTTAGAAACTAGACTCAAAATTCTTTCTATAGGAAAAAACCTTGTATTTTCATCATTTACAGATTAGGAGCTATAGGTTCGGGAAGTTGAGTTAATTTCATAAATTGGGAATTTACATCTTGTAGGGTTAGCAACGGGGCGGGTGCAGACCCATCCCCATCACCCAAACCCGCCTTACTATAAGTTACTCCAAATTCACGCTATGTTCCCCATCGGGGTTTTAATCGGGAGAGCCCCTTTTGGGGCGTGAGTCTAAACCCGAAAAACCGCCCCGTATAATATCGGGGATCTTATCGGGGGTTGGTGTCCTCTTTTGTGTGCACAATCTTCGGACCAAGCCGCACACATTCACATTAATTATTATTTTTAGAATGTTTCTTTAAAAAGGCTATATGCTTGAAGGATTATAAACTTATCTAATAATACAATACAAAAAGATTAAAGTTTTCAGATTATTTCATATGTTATAATGATTAAACTTACATATAATAAAAGTTTCAAACTTAAAAATATTGTTCATTTTAAACAAAGTTTCTATAATAACAATTTTTGCAGTATTACTAAGATAAAAAAATTAACAAGATGAGAGAAGTACTTTTTTATTACGTTAATAGTAACAAACTAATATATTAAATATTCATTATATTTTTATTTGTGTGTACATTTAATCGGGCGGGGCAGGGGATGTTATGTCCCATTTCGCCCCAACCCGATTTAAAAATCCCCTTTTAAGCTCTCCAAAACCCGCCCGTAACCCGTTAGAATTGGCCCCGAAACACCCCATTTTTTTAGGTGTTTCGGGGTCCTCGTCGGGTTCGGGTTTTTAGCTCATCCATATCGTTTTGTATTGAAATTTATGAAATGTTAGTTAAACATGGTTAAATTAAGAATTGAGGGACGAACTTAAGTAGATGCTTTATTACATCATAAGGTCAGGGGTAGACACCAATTTTTGGAGGTAAAGAAATAGTTTAGACTTTGGGGATGCCTATAATGTGACATATGCACAATGTACATATCTCAGAAACATATCTAAGATTATTTGATTAATTTTTCGTATTGTTTTTCTTTGATATCATGCTTACGGCGTCACGCTCTTTTATGGTGGTGCTCTAGAAATCTCCGCTCGTCGACGATTCTTTTTTCGTCTGGTCTTCTTGTATTTTAAGGTGAGTTCTTTGCCCATCACCTGTTAACTTTTCATGGTTTTCATATAACTGTTTTCGAGGATTGAGAATACTATGCTGTTATTTACCAAGTAAACTCATTGATTTCTACTAATAAGCGATAAATGAGTACTTTTCTAAAGCTTTTACTTGCTTACTTATGACTGATCTAATAACTTATGCGATACATGGTTGTTTCTCATGAATTTATTAAAGATTGATTTGCTTTATACTACTTATGATTAGAGATCATTAATTATCTATTTACATAAAACTATGAGTTTTGAAGACATTAACTTGTTTTAAATGGGACCACATGTGCTGAAGGGTATGCTGACACATGATTATGAGATTAATTCGCATGTGTAACTTTTGCTAAAAAGCTCGAATTTCTATGAACTGTCTAAATTTCCTATGTTATGGGTAAGGCCTATACTACAATTTAATAATCTATATTGGGACCGCCTTAGGAAGCATGGATGCCATGTACATTGATACCTCTATATCGGACGTTGTATGTGAGATATCATTTAGGTATATTGGCAATATTACCTAGCTGTAGGGGACAAAATTTGTGTGCATATGAAAGTAAATATGTTCGTGGTTATGGTTCACGTTATCATGAGCTTAATGCGTACAATTCTGGTTACTTGTCATTATTTTCATTGCACAGGTCGCTGGCTGATCTTAAAACCTTATGGTTCCAAGTACTATAAATTACTGATTTTTGAATCACTACTTGGATTTCAGAAATAATTCTTTAAAATGTTGTAACGCTACTTTTCTTACTGAAAGATTACTTGAATTATTTCAATACTGCTTTTACTTAAACCTATGAATTCACCAACATTATTGTTGACATTTTGCATGTATTTTCTCATGTTATTATCTTGCTAGCTGAGCATTAGGAGCATTCGAGCTCCGCGTGATTGAAAAACTTATGTAGGACTCAGTTTTCAGAGTACAATTCGATGACCATTTATTATTAAAATTTACAAATGAGTCATGGTTGAACTCTTGTAACTTTTGTTAAAATGAAATTATCGGGACCTCTGTAACTCTAATATTTCATTATAATCGAATGTTGACTAATTTATTTTTAAACAGACTCACTTAAGAGTCGTTTTCTAATAACTGTACTGTATGTATGAAGTAGCACCCCCAAGTGGTATTCCGCTGCGTTGTTGTGATTTTGGGGGTGTTACAGTTTGGTACTAATTTGCAATGGTTATAGGAACGAGGTCATTTTCAAAACCTAAACTATAACCGTTTTTTGAAAACTTTTAAGAGTCTTTCACCATTGTCCGATATCCACGCGCGCTTGCTCCCAGGTAACTTATATGCTCTCTTTTGCATCCCTATTGCTATTACATGGATAATGAGTATATAACACTTAGTTATGACTTCGCTCTCTTACGTCTATCTTATGACGCCTTACTATTTACCTTATATCGGTCGGTTATATATATTGACCCCTCCAATTATCGCTTACTTCCTGTTTTCTTATTTTCTCACCTAGAATTCAAATAATATTATTAATATGAGGATTCCAGTACAGTATTTGAGCTTCCTTCATTTTTATTATCTTATGACTCATCTTTCTAGTTTGCCTTGATTCTTATTTATAGAAGTGATTTGTGTGAGTCTAACTATTCAAGGTCGCTGTGTCGCCTTGGTGTTATGGCTAGCGTGATTTGAAATTTGGATCGGATGAGTACGTTTACTCATATTGTATTGTGATTAGGATCGGAAGGGTACGCCTACCCACATGTTGTGGAATCACTGTCTATGCTTTTTAATCGAGCTTGGTTTGATGTGAGTGCTAACCGAAGCCTAAGTGTTAAATCGTCTATGTAATAATAATTACTTACATATATGTATAGTACTATAGTACGTCTTAATGAGTTTGTTTACTACAATATATTGTGAGCAATACGACAATCTCTGAAACACTTACGCGACTTTACTTTATTTCCTTTTGATGGTATTGAAATTCGGTGTAATTTGTTAATTCCGCTAGTTATTTTCTCAATCCCGAGTTTGAACACTCTTCTTATGCTTTTGAATTGCATATATAGCACTTCATAGTATCTATTGTTTTGATGTCTTCTATTCGATGGGAGTACTACTTTATCTTGTCACCTTGGATCGTGCCTTTTTTGGCACTTACCTTTAAAACATGATTGACTACGTCTCATTCTTCTTTCTGATACTTCCTATGATGTTTGAAGAATTCATGCCGCACTAAGGATGACAACCCTTTACTTATGGTATGCATTTGTTCTTGTTGAGATACTTTTGTTTTTGTGTCGGCAGATAATTAAGTTAGGTGATTTATAATTCATCTTATTGAAATGAGATTGGGATGCTTAGTCTTTGTTATAATGGATATTATAAAACAGTACGAACGAACCATAAGTTCATAAATTCTTCACTTACATGGATTGGAATCCTCTTTATGTAAGTGACGAATTATGAATGAGTGGGCTTTTGTTGTATAGACTAGCGTGCATTGTCACGTAACAGAATCATTCTTTGGACTATGAACCTGCTTTCAACACATAAATTTGGTATATTGGATTTTTAGACATGTGTAATCGAACGTCGTGATCGTGATAGCTTAATAAGTAATGAAACCATTAACCGCTTCCAAGAATTGACGACTTGTTAAATTCTTTGTTTCCAATGGCTTTTTCTTCAAGTCATGTATTTTATCCTTCCTTTTAAAAATTCTCATGACGTTTGTTTATCGTACATCTAATGCACATTGCATTATAAATTGTTGCTTTGACTTAGCGTTTCATTCAATTTTCGTTGAAAATCTCGATGAGGACCTGTGTATATCCTCACCTCTTCACAAGTAAACCGAAGACGAATAAGGCGAATTGAGCACCGGGACGGCGCTCCTTTAAGAGGAGGAGGATTTAACAACCCGAATTTAAGATCAATATTTAAACTGAGCACTGATTTTGTTTCTAATTTTTATGAAATTTATTATTTTTGTTTTTTTAGCCGTTTTAACGAAAATCGTCGTTTTAGCTAATTACGAGTTTTGCTTTTAATAATTATCCGTAAAGCGTTTTAAGAAATTTAAAAACTTTATATTTTATCTCCGAAAGCATAATTATTTTATTTTAGTACTTCTTGACTTTTCCCGCGTTTTAGCAGAAACCGTGTCAAAATTTCGTTTTGACAAGTTTAACACTTAAACTAGTCATTTTTGACCCTAACTAATAATAATTAGATAAAATAAAAACCACCAAAGCCCATAAATCTCCCCCTTTATCTTTTGGTCGGATAATAAAGCCCAAAGAAAAAGAATGTTGTATATTTCTTTTATATACCAATCCAAATTGTAAAAGGAAACTACCAATTTTACACCATATAAAACCCAACCTTATTTTTATAAAAACACACACACGACACATATCACAGTTACAATAAAAACCTGTTTCCCTCTTCCCCTTTTCTCTGCTGTGTTCGACAGCCACAACAAAAACCACCAAATCCATCACCAAAATTTTTACAATCACTACCACATTAATCCTTATCACCTCTTCCTAATAGAAATCAACTATGCAAAGATTTTCTTAAAGTTCTTGAATTTGAAGATTTTTGATTTTGAAGATTTAATTGAAATTGGGCACAATTAAAGCAACAAGGGTTTAATTGCATGTGATATTACAAGATTTAGAGTCAAGAAAAGTTAGGGTTTGATCTAATTGGGGGTTTTGTGTGTTCGGTTAAAACCAAGACCCAAGGAGGGTTTTTGTTTGATCTTTTTCATCCACTCTATTATGTTTGTAAGTATTTTTTTACATGGCATTGCATGGTATTGGATAGTGTTAGAATTGGTGTTTGGGTGGATTTTGAGGTAGATTATAGGGGCTGTTTTAGATTTTGATTTTTATTTGCTTATAAACATGGAGTATTTGATGTATTAGATATGTATAAGAGGTTTATATGGCATTGCATTGTATTGGATAGTGTTAGAATTGGTTTTTGGGTGGATTTTGAGGTAGATTATAGGGACTGTTTTAGATCAGTAGCAAAACAGCTTATTTACGAAATATTTTTGCTTAAGGCTTATGATTTTATGACTTGGTTGGATAGAGCAACATACAAGGTGTATGTGGTTCTTTGGATGGAGCCGTAACTCCTCCGGATGACCAAGATATGATCAAATTAGTGATTGGGATTGATAATTTAGGACATAGTGTTTTGTGAGTGAAGACGAAAAAACTATTTGATTACAGATCTGATATTTTTATTGACTGGTTGGGTAGAGGAAAACCATAAATGGTGTTAAGTGGTTTTTGGATGTGCGCCGTTAACTCCCATCGGATGACAAGATCCGGCCAAAATTAGTGAAACTAGTCCAAATAGGTGACTTGCAGATAGTTTGTGTGTTAATGTAATAATTTTGTTTTAAAGCCTAATGGTTATTTATATAAATGAATAGGTTAATATCTCAGGTCCTAGTGGCGAGTTGGATGGAACACCAACTTTTCCGGATGGTCAAGATACGACCAAAATCGTCGAAACATACTTAGTGTGTACCCAGAATTTGTAATGAAGATAGTTAGGCTTGTAACAAATTTTATTTGACTTGGAGTCTACTAGGTTTTTAACATGCAGGGAAGGGTTACGACATTATGGAGGAACCTTGTGGTTCTTTGAATAGAGCCATAACTCCTCCGGATGAGTGAGTTATGGCCGATTTACCGAAACTAATCAAATCTGGACTGCTGTTTGGAAAAGGAGTTTAACTCCAGGTTTTTACACTAAAGTGTTGAATTAAAAAGATGAACTCTGTAGTAGACACATATACCTAACACCTCCAAATGGCCTCACTTTAAGTTCTATCATGGTTTAGGATTTATACCCGTTTCTGTAACGGATTGAAATTCAGAAAATATTCTGGTTTGGGTGTTCAGGGGTAAAACAGTCTTTTCACATGGTTCTGAAACTCTTTATAAGGTAAGGCCTGAATTTTTAGAAACTAGACTCAAAATTATTTCTATAGGAAAAAGCCTTGTATTTTCATCATTTACATATTAGGAGCTATAGGTTCGGGAAGTTGAGTTAATTTTAGAAATTGGGAATTTACGTCTTGTCTTGAAATTTAAAATGTATAGGTAAACATGGATAAAATAAGAATTGTGGGACGAAACTAAGTAGATGTTTTATTACATATAAGGTCAGGTAAGAAACCAATTTTGGAGTAAAAATAGGTTGGGGAAGCCTTAATGCAATGCCATGCATATCTCAGAAACATATCTCGTGATCATTTGATTTACTTTTACGTATGATTTTCTTTATCATGCTAATTCGCGCCACGCCTTTTAGGTGGTGCTTAGAAATCTCCGGCTCGTCCGACGATTCATTTTTCTTTTGGTCTTCTTGCATTTAAGGTGAGTTCATAGCCCCACCTTTTCTCTTTTAATGGTTTTCATAAACTGTTTTCGGGGTGAGAATACATGCTCGTTTTACCAAGTAAACTAATTGATTTCTACTACATAAGAATTACATGATTACTTTTACTAAAGCTTTTACTTGCTTACTATATGACTTCTAAAACATAATTGAAACATGGTTGTTTACTCATGAATTTATTAAAGCTTGATTTGCTTACAACATGATTTGCGATCATTAATTATATATTTATAAAACTGTGAGTTTTGAACACATTACTTGTTTTAAATGGACACAATTGCTGAAGGGTATGCTTGACCCGATTATGAGATTATTCGCATGAGTACCTATTGCTAAAAGGCCCCGAATTTCATGAACTGTTAATTACCTATGATGGGTAAGCGCTAATACCAATATATAGTTCTATATGTACCGTCAGTGAGCATTTAAATCCATTGCGTGTACTCGGTACCGGACCTTGTATTGAGAATTCTTAGGTAAAATGCAATAATACCTAGCGTGGGGCAAATTTGTGAGCATATGAAAAGATATATGATGTGGTTAAGGCTTTAGTGTCATGAGCTAAATGCGATAATTCTGTTACTTGACATTGTATTCGTTGCACTGTCGCTGGCTGATCTTAAACCTTGTGGCCCACTACTAAACATTACTTGATTTATTGAATCACTACATGGATTTCCGAAATAATTATTTGAAATGTTGTAACGCTACTTTTCTTACTGAAAGATTACTTGAATTATTTCAATACTGCTTTTACTTAAACCTATGAATTCACCAACATTATTGTTGACATTTTGCATGTATTTTCTCAGGTTATTATCTTGCTAGCTGAGCATTTGGAGCATTCAAGTCGCGCGGATGTCAAAACTTAAAGGACTCGGTTTTCTTCACATTCGATAACCATTTATTATTAAAATATACAAATGAGTCATGGTTGAACTCTTGTAACTTTTGTTAAAATGAAATTATCAGGACCTCTGTAACTCTGATATTTTATTAAATCGAATGTGACAATTTATTAAATGTCTCACTTAGAGTCATTTTCTATAACTTTTACTTTATGCTATGGAGTAGCACCCCAAGTGGTATTCCGCTGCGTTGTGATTTTGGTGGTGTTGCAGGATGACTCGCAAGAGAACTCGAATTTTACATGTTACTTGTTTATTTAATGTTCATCTTTTGTATTTGTCTACTTATGTGCATATTTGTTTACTTGATTACATGTTTACACGCCTAATAAATATGCAATACGGACTAATACTTAGAGAGAAAGATGATATTAAAACCGGTCTATTAATTACACGCCTAATACATGTTCATTGTGACTTGCTATTTGTTTCGTGGAAAACTTGGTTTTTGAGAAAATTAATATGACACTAAACTATTAAACTTGATTTCTTGATTAATTAAAAACTGGACAGTATGAATCTTTGGGAAGTACGGCTCATCCACTAGAACATACTATAAGAGAAGTTTAAGGCGGACATTCCTAAAGAATTTAGGTTTTTAATAAGCTTCGCGCTGACATGTTTCTCCGCTTCTTTGTGCGTTCGAATTGAGTTACTAAGAACCTTATGATTACTACAATGTCGTTTATAAGGTTTTTAAAATAAATGCTACAAAGTTTTTTGCATGCCTCTTTGTACACATTTATGTGAATACCCTATGTGAAAATTTTAAGTCTATGCCAGTCAACCAAGAACACGTGCATTTGGCTTGGCCTCTTTGGTCAGACCTTAGGGTCATACCAACCCATGGCAATTGTCGTTCTCACACTGGTCATACCTATTGGCGATTTTTGGCACGTTCTTCTTGGTGGAATCTTAAAATCGAGTATGGCTGGATCAGACCTTGGAACCCGAGGCAATAAAATGAGACTAAACAAGCTTTTGACATTATTACGTGTTTACTAATGTCATGACAAGTCTCATAAATCTAAGAGTTGCATTAACAATGCAATTAACGCTCGTCGCTTACCTCTTGCCCTACTTGTTTACACGCTGGTCAGACCTCCGGTAATAAGTGGGTGGTCAAGTTGATCTTAGTCTTATTAGTAATTAATTGAGTAGTTAATTCTTTTAAGAATTTAATTATCAAAAATACTAAAATTGAACTATCTATGTTCTGATTAATTATGTTGTTGCAACATAATTCGTAAACGAAAGTTTGTTTTTCCTAAAAAACATGCATAGTCTCTTTTCCTGGTAAGAAGAGTGAGACTTACTCCTATCTTTTTTCATTGGTTGACAAGAATAAGATAGGGTTATAATTGAAATTTTCCTCAATTATATTTAAACCCACTTTCAATCTTTCATTACCTTTTTTCGGTCTGAAATTTTTGAAAGATAAAATATTTTTTGTAACTATAGAACATTTTGTCTATAGCTACCAAAATAATGATATCTTGCACTTGTCACGATGTATGAGTTTAAAACGCAATGAGTAAAGAAAATTACTAGCAAGTCTTCTAGGTATATTTTCTTGGACTCATTTCATTCTTTATAGTGCTAAACACCCTTATGGCTAGGCATACCGATTAAGGAGGAATTGCATGCTAAAATGTTCAAGTTAATGAAAGCATGGATGACTAGTCCCTCATCTACATAAGTAGAATTTCATATACTCTGTTCACTACCTAAGTACATTGCTACTTGTAGGCATTCTAAGAGAGTAGGAAAGTAAATAAATCGCTATTTGCTATCTACTGGTGATGTAACACTTACAATGTTGACAACTCTAGTGGGAGTTTTGCGTTTTACTACTGAAAAGACATTCATGTAATGTTGTCAAATTCAGTGGGAGTTACAAGATTTATTTCCTTGTTAGTTGCCCATATTATTTCTAGCTTACTTTGAAATAATTCATTACTTTCCGAATATGAACGACCATGGTTTTAAGAAGAATTGCATTTTATTTTATAAGATAACATGTTGCCTTTCTGATGTTGATTTCCGAAACGTTATCTATAGAATAATAATTCACAATTCCTTATTAAACGTTATGGTTCAAAATCTACTTGTAATATCTATGACACTATCATATTGTTTATACAATTGAGCGTGTGTCGTAATGTATTAAATAATGTTGTCCCGTACATAAGTGGGAGAAATCTTCAATGTGTGCAAGGAACAATATATAACAATATGATTATTGGTTTCTCTTGACCGCAAGGTGAGAAAGCTAATAATTCTACTAGGACATAAACACACAAGATGTTTGTTGCCCTATTACATTTAAGTGTCGAGATATATTATAAATCTACTTCAGTACATTGACTACATGTTTTAGTCAATATAATTATGGTTCGATTATAAAATCATAATTATGAAGTATGTAATTAACTTGAAATTACTATTGAACTCAAGAGTTTGCGTTCATAATTACTTTAGTTAGTATAATTATGTTTTCTGAATAAGACATAATTATAAAGTTCTTGAATTTATCAATGACTCATAACATAAAGTAAGTAGTAAAATTGTTATGTCTTATTGTAAACACATAAACAATAAGGTCCTTGAATTATTCAAAGACTTGTAACGTATACTTGACATGTTATGTTTTCCTGAAACACATGAACATAGAGTTATCGTACTATTCAAAGAATTATACGTTATAGCATGCATTTGGTTTTAAAATACTTTGTATTCAATTTGGCTCGACCCAATTGGTAAGTATTTAATCCAAAAGAGAATTAAGTTATCTAGAGAATTAAGTTATCTAGAAAATTCTGATGGAGTCTTACAATTCCAATACACATAGAATACCACATTATTATGGTATGTCTATTATGTTGAAACAAACTATATTCATATTGTTTAATTTCTGATAACTTAAATGGTTCTACCTCCAAAATCGATCAAGGTTAGAATTTGGCGTGTGTCATGGATACACTCAATATAGTTTTAACCTAGAAGGTATTCAATACATTATCTATTTATGGATTGGGATGAATCCCATTATGTCTTGATTAAAGTTCTAAAATTTGTTAATATCTTATGAAGCATATTATTAACAAGCTAGAGATGAGAACTGTAAAATGTATTTTGTTGTCCTAATTAAGAACAATTTGTTGTTGTTTAAATACTTAGTATTTAGAGAAGTATCTCTTCATACAAAAGTAAGCGGAAGCATTTATAGGTCTTGATGATATTCAA